>JALAAE010000056.1:0-72277 GCA_022702365.1 Epichloe sibirici | reverse complement strand
TACTCTTTATTCTACTAATAGAATTAAACCACTAATTTATTAGCTTTAGTAATTAAGATTAACTTATAAAGATCCCTTATAAGCCCTTTAAAACTAGGTAAATAATTATATTTAGCTTACCTATATTCTAGTATACTAGAGATTATACTTAAGGTTTAATAATAAAGCTTTATATTAACTATTAAGGGTAGAAATAATCCTTTATAAACTCTTTTAAGTATAGTTAATAGGATCTTAAGGTATTCTAGCTTAGTTTTATTAGGGTTCTAGGTAATAATTACCTTTAGTATTATATTATTCTATTTATAGTAGTAGAATTACTAGTTACTTTCTATTTTAAAGTATTAATAGATATTATTAATTATTTACTTATAGGAGAGGTTCCTATTTATTAGATAATTAAGAAAGTATTACTTAGTATTACCTATAAGTATAATTAGAAGGGCTTTATAAAGGTATTCTTATAGAAGATTAAGCCTATTATATTTATTCTAAAAGAGATTAATTTTTAGTATAAGAAAGTTATATATCTTTTTACTATAATAATTATTATCTTTATAGGTCTTTATAAGCTTAGTAATCTTCCTAATAATCTAATCCTCTTATTATAAAGCTAATAGTAGTGTAAATAGTAGTGTTTCTTAAGGTTATAAAGGAGTATTAACTTCTAATAGTAATTACCTTAAAGGTAAATTATAAGGGATTTTAGTAAGAGAGGAATTAAGTATAGGATTAAGGATAGAGAAAAATTTATTTAATAATAGTTACTTTTTAACTTCTTCTTTAGGCTATAGTGCTTTTATTTCTTTATTAAGAATATATACTAGTAAGTTAATAACTTTACTAGATTTATCTTATATAATATAAACGCTATATTTATAAAGGATATCTTATAGATTATATACTAAGTATTTAGAAGTATATTTAACGGTCTTAAGGGTCTAATCTTAGAGATTATCTTAAAAGTTTTCCTAGAGTTTAAAATCTCTATATTATCCGCTATTATAGATATTAATTAGCTAAGTAAGTTAGTTATTAAGTTACTAATCCTTAGTAATCTAAGGGTCTAGCTCTTTAAAGCTCCCCTAGTTAGTTATAATAATCTAGAAGTATTTCTAAAGTTATAGTAATAAGCTAGACTTTTTAGGTCTTTTAGGTCTAGATATTATAGGTATTATATTTTCTTATATTATATTTTTTATTAGCTAGTAAGTGGCTAATTTAATCTCTAGTTTAGAAAGGATACTTCTAAAGCTATAATTCTTAGTTAGTTAATTAGTTTTCTTATAATAAATAATAAGATTAATTCTTTTATATAGAGATCCTTAATAACTCTAAGATAAAAGGGGTTAATCCCTTAGAAGCCTAATAACTAGAGTTATTAATAATCTTCCTTTAGTATACTTCTATAGTTAGAACCTAAGCTAAACCTAATAAAATTATCTCTTCTTAGTAGTTCCCTAGCTTATCTATGGTTTTTTAATTACTAATTAGTATTAGGAGGTCTTATAGAGGTAAGGGTCTAAGCACTAGTGTAATTAGGGTTAAAGTAGTAATAATTATTAATAGATCTTTGGATTAATCTAGCTAATAGGCTACGTGGCTAAAGGTATTAAGGGTATCGTAGGTTACGTGATTAACTCACTTACGCAATGCACCTAATCATAACGCAGCACTCGCGTTGTGCTCCACTTTCCGTGCGCGGCTGGATTTTGACTATTCCGACACTTTCCTTATTAACCTTTAAGTATATATATATACCTATATAAACCTATATAATTCCTTTTTACTCTTTTTTTACTATACTTTACTATTTCTTAGTATAAGAATATTAAAATATTATATTTAAATATTTTTATACTTAAAAAATATATAGAGTAAGGCTATATAGTATTATATAGGTTTATATTTATTTACTAATTTTTTTTATTAATATATATATATACCTTTGTATACTTCTATATAGACCTATATATATATAAATATAATATTACTAAATCTTTACCTTATACTTCTAACTATATTTAAGAGTATTTAACTTCTAAAATACTTATTAATACTTAAAAAGACTAATATAGATATAGCTAGAACTATATAGTACTTCTAGGTTATAAAAGAATACTTAATAAATAAGGTATTATTAATTTTTATAAATAAGGCTCTTACTATATATTATAGCTATCAATATACCTATATAAATACTAACTAGTTATAGCTAAAATATTTACTTAAGCTTTAATAAATTATTAAGAATAGTAAGATTATTACTTTAAAACTTAAATATAAATATATATAATTAGCTAATACTCTTATAGAATACTTATATAAAACTATATATAATAGTAAAGACTAGTGCTTAAGCTATAGTAAGGGTAATAATATTTTTATAGATTATATATCCTATAATAGCATTTCCCTTAGCTATATAAATTATTATAGTACTAGATATATATTAAAATACTCTCTTATTTCTCCTAGCCTTAGTAAGTACCTATATAGACCTATACTAATAATTATAGCTATAACCTTAATAAAAAAATATAACTTACTAGATAACCTATTTATAAAAAAGAGTAAAAGTTAATTAAAATGAGCGTTGCTATTCGGAGCTGTGTTTTCTTGCTCACCGGCGCTGTACCCACTAGGTGATAGGGCCACATCCTATATTCCACGCCGCACTACCAAATTTATATGGCACTCCCTAGCAAAAAAAATAGTTAGAATTATTAGCCTCTGCCTGTAGCACCTACAGGGACTGCCTAGAGAGGCCGGAAGAATTAGTTAGGCTAGCTAAAGTGTATATAATTAAAGAAAACACTAGAAATCGCGTTTTTAAATTTACAAGCCTTATGCGTATTTAATTAACCTTGTGCGCGTTTAATTAAAAAATCTGCTTATGTTATAATGTATTTTAGAGTGTGGGGTCTGATTCTATAAGATTACGTGTATTTTCTACGGGAGGGTGTGGCAATTAAGTCGCTTAACTAAATGCAGCTAGGACAAATTTTTATGTGGGTACAGCGCCGGTGAGCAAGAAAACACAGCTCCGAATAGCAACGCTCATTAAAATATATAAAGTATATACCTAATAAATAGGCTAGTATAGTCTTAGGTAAGACTATACTAGCCTATATAATATATTTAGACCCTAAATAGCTTTATATAATAATAGATATATTTAAATATCTTACTAACTATATTAAAATAGTTAAGAAATAATCTATATATAGCTATATATATATTTTTAGGGGTAACTTTTAGCTTAAGCTTTAGGAATTTTTTTTTATTATAAAGCCTTTAAAAAGGTATAGATAGGGTTATAAATTCCTATAGATTTCTATATAGAAATAATTATCTAGTTATATATGCTTATTTAAATATACCTATAGATACTTATAAATATCTGTAAAGGTATTTTCTTATATATAATTATATTATAACTAACTATATAAATAATAAGGGGTATATATATATATTTATTTGCTTTTATATAATACTATAAGTAATTTCTTCTCCTTCTCTATACTATAATAAAAATACTATAACTAAAAATTAACCTTAAGCCTTTATATAATAAGATATATGCTTTATATATATCTAGAAGTAAGATTATAGTAATTATATAAGAAATAAATTTATAATATAACTTAAATATTAGTAGCTAAATACTATATAAGTAGTTATAAGTATAGGGTTTATTATGCTAAAAAAGAAGTATTATTATAGAAGAATTATATAAATATATTTATTATTTATTCTTTTATAAGTACTTAAAAAATAAGTATATTCTTTTATAGCTTTAGAATAAGGGATATATAATTAATTTATAATAGCTTATTAAGATATAAAAGGAAGTAAGAATTTACTACTAGTAAAGCTTAGAAATAGTTTACCTTATAGTTTCTTATGCCTATACTTTTTTTAATAGTTATCTTTAAGTATTATTAATCTTAAAAGGCTATAATTAAAATTATCTATATATATATATAAAATAGTAGTATTATATTATTTTATAAGATATACTATACTCCTTATATTATAAAATTATACCTAATAATATTCTTAAGTGCTAGGGTAAATCTTAGTATGCTTACTAAGATTTTACTGTTTTGGGGCCTAACTAGCTATAGTTAATTAATATATATAATAAGCTTAAATACTAGGGGTTTAAGATCTATATAGGTATTAATGCTTACTTATAATATATTATATAGTTTTACTATAGAATATTTGCTAATATAAGCTAAAGCACTACTATTTAGTATATTAATATACTTAAATAATATAGTTATATGCCTTATATCCTTTAATTAGATTATAGCAGAGAGATATTATTACTTTATAGCTTACACTACTTTTTATCTAAGATCTATATAAAGATATATAAGGATAAGCTATTTTTTAGTAGGTAAGTATTATAGTAGCTTATTTACTTCTATACCATTCTCTTACTAATATATTCTAAAACTTCTTTTAGTAGCTTATAGATAATAGCTATTTTAATTATAGTTTAAAGGCTAATTATATTATAATACTTTTTATCCATATAGATATTATTTAATAAGAGCTTATTAAATATATAGAACTTATATAATATCTATTATTAAGCAAATTAACCCTATATAAAGAGCGGTTAGCCTATAGTACTATATTATAACCTTAATAATATAGCTATTACTAACTATGCTAAAGAAATACTTACTAATTGCTTTAAGACTTACTATAACTTACTTTAACGTAATATTATAGATATTAATAAGTATTTACTAGACATTATAATAGAAATATATTAATATCTAATTTAGGAATTAATTAGTAGCTTGCTAACACATCCAAAAAACCCTAATTATCCTTAGTGTTAGGAACGGGATGGCGATAGCATCAATGTTAGTAACGCCTAGCGGGGCATAGAGCCGCGACCTAGCTATAAGCTAATTACGTGCGGACTATAAGGTATTTAAGGGAGCTTTCCTTACTTATAAAGAGAAAAGGCTAGAGATTAAACCTTTTAAGCACCTACCCCTAGCTAGTAGTTTAATAGCTATAACTCTTTAATTTAACCTTTACTCTATTATTTATCTCTAAGCTAAAAGCCTTAATAAATTGATCTCTTTTCTCTTTAGGGTAATAGACTATTAGTTAGATTAAGATATTAGGAATTTACTATATAATAACCTAATTAGGTTATAGCTATAATAATATAGTAAGTAAGTAAGAAAATACTATACCTATAAACCTATCTAGAGTAGTCTAATAATCCTTATTAAGTAACTAACTAAGCAAAATACGTATAGATAATAAGAAGGTATTACTAAACTAATGCCTTAAAGAAGTAATAACCTAGATATATATTATAAAAAAGAGATAAAAACTTATATAATTATAGTAAAATCTATAGGTAATAAAGGTAGCTATACCCTTAGGTAACTTAGATATAGGACCTATAAATACCTCTCCTTTAGTGCCTTAGGTAGCACTTACTATATAGTAATATAGCCTTATAAAGATATAATTAAGAGTACCTATATATAAAGGGAATACCTTTAAGAGTCTTTAGAATTTCTTAGTAAATCTAAATATAGCTTTTACTATAGATTATAGTACCTTTATAAATAATATAACTAAGGTTACCTATACTAGTAGCTATCTAGTAAATAATATAAAGTAATATATTATTTACGCTAGTTAGCTCTTTATGTATAGCTAGTACTAGTACTCTAGCTGCTTAGTTAAAAGGGAAAACCCTTAATTAGGAAGAAAAACCCCTTTACATCTGTGGTTAGGCCGACGCTAACCCTAACCCGGGCCTGCGTTGCTTTGTGTGTGGCTAGTTATAGGTGTTTGTTGCTAGCTTACGCTAGCCTTATCCTATTAGAAATAAAAGAAAGAAAAAATAGGGAAAATAGGGTAAATAGGGTCCCTAGCCCTCTTTAACTCTAGTCTAACCCTACTCCGTTTCTATTCTAGACCTCCTCTCTTTGCCCTATAGCGTGGTAAACTTAGCTTTATAGTAGTGATTCACTTTTAGTTCACTTTTTAGCCAGCTCCTCCATGGCCCTACTTTTTAGCTATCTCTAGCCTAGTTCTAGCCTATTAGTCTCGTGAAGCCTAAGCACCTAGTGTTATTTGCCCTCTATAGGGGGAGAATAGTCCTGATTTAGGCCCTAGGCGTTTCCGGGCCTAGGTTGCTTATATGTTATCTAGTTAATTTTTTATTTTATGTTTTTATTTTCTAGTTAATATCTCTAATTTATCCCCCCCCCCCCTTGTGTAAGTATAAGAGAGGGCTCCTCCCCCTAGAGGGGTCTAACTTCTTTTCTCTTCCTTTATTAAACTTCCTATAGGTTCTTTTCCTCTTTAGAGCTATTTAAGACTCTCCTAGGCCGGTTTTAGTTTAATTACTAATGTTTATTATAGGCTATATATAATTCTAGTATAATAGCGTTAGAAGCTATAAGTATTCTAGTATCTATGCTATTCCGGTTCTAACCCGCCTAGGAGACTATGGATTTAGAGCGGTACCTAAGGAAATCCCTAACTAAGAAGTAGCTAGAGCGGGCTATAGCAAAGGATTTAAAGGTATGTCCCCTCCGCCCCTATTTCATATCTATTATAAGCCTAATCCGCGGTAGTTAGGCAATCCATAAGGGATCTAGTGTGTTTCTTGCAAGTCTTAGTCAATTAATTGTCTAGGGCATTAATGCTATAATATTATTAGTAAGTTGGTTTAATTTAGGTTTAGAGATAAGGCTAACTGGTTTAGGTAGGGTTAGCTACTAATGCTTGTTTTAACTATTAGGTTTAAAACTATAGGTATTTAAAGGTAGTAAATGCCTCTATTCTAGGTCTAATTTAACGCTAATCCGCTCTTAGCTAGACTTAACTAGCTAGCAGAATAAGCACTAGTGGTTAGTCAAAATCTAAGCGGCTATAGTCGCTAGGGGTAGTGTAAGTGCTACTGTGTTAGTTTAGTAGCGTATCTAGTCTAGGTCTAACGTCTCCCTAGGTCCTAGATAACTATTAGGACCGCGTTAAGAAACTTTATGCTAAGAACCATAGTAAAAAGAAATAGAGTGTGTCTATAGCAGGTCTAGGCTAGGCTAGTGCTAGTAGGGATTAGCATAATAAGATTATTTTCTAGTTACGGTGTTTAGACGCTTACGCGGCGGAGACAAACTAGCTCCTAGCCGCTGCCTTGCCTACTAAGGTATAGGCTAAGATAATAGAGGATATGATTCTAGTTCTAGAGGAGGAGTAATATAGCTGTTAGGTTACGGTCTAGGGGAGGGGCGGAGGCGGGTTAGCATAGGTATAATACTAGGAGTTAGTGGTTAAAATTAATCCAAAGACTGTTCTAGATATTGTGATTCTGCGTTATAGATCTATGCCTAGCCTGCCTCTGTTCCTGCACTGTCTAATCTAGCGTTTCCCCTTAGTTATTTTCCATGTCTATTCTATATTAATTAACTCTAGTGCTTTAGAAATGCCCTGGGTTCTCCGCTTACCTACGTAGATTAAAGGCTAGGTCTTGCGCTAGGGTGTAGTATTAGAGTTATCTTATGCCTAGGAACTATCTAGCTAGAGATCTTGCCTTTAGGGGATTATTTAGGGCTAGCCTCGCTTCCTATGCGTCTCTAGGCCAGCGTGATTAGGGGCATCTGTAGTTGTATTTAGTATAGTTAATTATTATGTAATATTAGTCTTTAACTGCTTAGCCGTAGCTATATAGGGGCGAAGTTACCCTAGGAACGCCCCTCTAGAATAGGAACTTATTAAGGCTAATCTTCCCTATGTATAATTAGACTAGTGTTAAAGAGATATGTTTTTCTAGCCCTATATGGAATTTTTAGATTTCCTTTAGATTATAAGTAGGTAGGCAGTCCTTAGTTAGTTCTCTTACGTATCTATGCTGCCTTAGTTATCCTCTGCTATGCCAGTCCTCCTAGCGTTGTTTCTATTTATTGTATAGCTTTGCCTCTGGTTCGTTGTTAACAGGGAGGGGTCTCCTCCTGCGTCATAGCACTGTCTCTACTAAGTTAGCTGTGGTTTAGATCCTTATTACTATTCTACTATTTATAATTCTCTCTTTAAACTTCTGTTTTATCTTATTAAGGTATAGGTCTAGGGGGGGGATATAAGTCTTAACCTCTAGCTAGGCAATGGGTATAGCCTTGAACGCGCTAGCTACGATTTAGAGGTAGGTTAATTAGTCTGCTATAAAGCTTCTAACTATTCCTCTTAGTTTTCCGCCCTTCTTAGTTAGGGTGTAATAGGCGCTTGCCCTATAGGCAAGAATAGGTTAGACTACCTACGTATATAGGAGTTAGGTGTCTCTAAAGCTATAGCCCTAAGCTAATGCTACTAACATAGAGAGTGTGAGCCGCTGCTAGGCAAGCTTGCCTTTAAGGATATTCTTATAGGCGCTCTAGTTAAGTTTTCTATTTACCTAGACTCTAAGGAACCTATAGGACTCTATAGGTGCTATCTCTTCTATTCTAAGCCAGACCCTAGCCTAGGGGGGCTAGTAGGCTTTGCTAAAGTGTATAAGTTTGGTTTTTACTAGGTTAAATTTTACTCCTGCTTTTTTTGCCTATTCTTCGCAGACCTTCTATATAGTTTTAAGCCTCTTCTAGGTCTAGGCTGTGTTTTTGCCAAATACTGCTATGTTTATATCGTTAGCAAATCCTATAGCTACTATGCCTAGGATAGCCTAGAGGCGTACGTAAAGCTTTGCTAAGTAGAGGAGGAAGAGGATTAGTAAGAGGGGTAAGCCTTATAGAGTACCCGCTTTAATCTTAAAGGGTCTTAAGAGTCTACTATTAAAGCTAAGCTAGCTTATTCTATCCGTGAGGAAGCTATGTATTGTGGCTATTAGCTAACGTGGTATACCTATTTGGATTAATAGGTTAATTAGGTATAGGTAGCTAACTCTGTTAAACGCTAACGAAATGTCTATCTACGCTAGCAAGGCAATACCGCCTTTGCCCTAGGCCTCTCTTATATATTCCACGAGGGCTCTAATTACGGTTTCTGTTAACCTATTTATCCTATTACCTATTTGTAGTTTAGGAAGGAGGCCCTCTACCTTAGTAAAGGCCGTAAGTTGCCTTATAATCGCTGCTTCTATAATTTTTCCTACTATATTTAGTAGTGAGATAGGTCTTTACGCATTAGCTCTTCTTATCTCTTTGGTTATTTTGCCTAGTTTTCTAATCACTACTACTCTTACGGTCTAGAACTAGGTTAGGAAGTACCCTACTTTAAGAATAGCGTTTAGCAGTTAAGCTATAGCCTCTTTTACTAGTTCCTTATAGGCTTTAATAAGGCCTGCTAGGAGTTCATTGTCTCCTAGGGCCTTCTAGCTAGCTATGTTCGATAGGATATTTGTAATGTCCTCTATTCTGAATCATTCTTTGTCTAGGAATAGTGCGTTATTAAGTTCTAGGAAGGCAAGATCTAGGATATAGGAGAGGTCTGCTATAGGTTTAGGGAAGAATCTTTATGCTAGTACGCTAGCCTTGTTATCGTGGGTAGTGGCTAGGTTAGGGTTATTGTTAGTCCTCTCTAGTTCTAGAAGTCTAGGGAGTTCTAGGGGGGCCTAGCTACGGAGCTAAGCCTACCTCTCTAGTTTCTATACCCTACTGTCTTTTTCCTATGTGTTAGCCTTCTACAGGGCCTCTCTCTATGCATTCCTTTTCTCCTCTCTAATAACGCGTTCTTAATCCTTATCTGCCTTAGAATAGGCCTACTAATTCGTGTCTATCCTCTAGCGTCTCTATTGTCTCTTAGCTTATCTAGCTTTAGTAACTACTTCTTTTGCTTTCCTTAACTACCACGCCTCTAGGCTAGGGAGTCCCTAGCGCTTCCGTGGGGCTGCTTTCTCTGCTATCTGTTGTAGGTTTGTAATGAGCTATGTTACATATGTATTAATCCCTTTCTTATCCTAGGGGTTTAGTGCGTTTTCCGCTTAGAGTCATACCGCTGCCTCTGCCTTTGTATATAGTCTGTTTATTATGTTCTAGGTATGTCTAAGGACTAGGGGGGCGTTTTCTTGTTACGTGGTAAAGATGCTAATTAGCTGCGGAATATGGTCGGATCCTGTGAGGTCTTCCGCGCTGTTATAGTGGACTTAAATATCTGGGGTTGCCCACGCTAGGTCTATAGTACTATCTCTGTTGTCTTTGTGTTATCTTGTGGGTTCCCCTTAGGGCATTACTAGACTAAGCCTCTACTAGCTTACGAAGTCTAGTAGTTCCTCTGCTCCTCTAGTTATCCTATCTAGGTTATCCTAGAGGGGGTGTTTTTAGTTAAAGTTACCTATAAATACGCTTTAGCCGCGGGGCTCTTCTGTGTTAATAGTATGGATAGGGGTGTTCTAGTTATTAGTATACCCTTCTAAGTAAAGGGAATAAATATTAACTCCTTTTATTTCTACTAGTAACTAATTAGTTCCTCCCTAGGTTAACCATAATCCTATGTTATGCTTCTTATTTATATATACCACGTTTTGCCCGTTATAGTATGCTAGTTAGAACTAGGCAAGGCCTGGTGCTAGGGGCCATAGGTGCTTTGTGTGTTCCCACTCTTAGATTGCAATCATATCTATATCGGTTTAGTGACAGAGCGCGATGTGTATTAGGCTATCCCTCTTATTTACATTCTAGAAGAGGACTTATAACATTATTATGTTAATTAGGGGAGTAGTAGGTCTTTGCTATCTTGTACTAGTTCTAATCTGGTTCTAAGTTATTCTGCGTATTGCCTAATGCTTCTAGCTCTAGGCTATTTAGCACTCTATTCTGCGTTTATAAGGCAGCCTCTTTTTCTTCCTATTGTAATAATAGGTTCCGTGGCTATGCTAGGCCTCTCTTAGGGTGGTATTAGGCTTCTGTCTAGGGAGTTAATAGCAAAACATAATAGTTATTCTAGATATCCTGCCTTCGCTATATTCCACTCCTCTCTTAGTATAGGGTAGTCCCTAGACTAGACTAGGTGCAGGCTAGAGTATAGGATATAGTTTTCTTTTATTTATCTGCTTTTTATTAGGTAGGATGTCTCTCTGTCTTTATGCTAGCTAGCGCCACACCTACCGTACCTTAGAGTTACCTTGCAAAACTTTGCAATATAGCCTGTTTAGAAGTAGTTATAGCACTATTAGGGTTATAGGGTCTTATTATATAGTTTAGTTCGGAATAGCTCTGCTTTAAAGACTGTTCTGTCTTAGCATATCTTGTTAGCGTCTTTAACCTTAGCTAGTCTAAGAATTAGGGTGGTTCTTTAGGCGCCTTCTCCCTAGGGGCGCCTTATGGTTACCTTAATTACGTTTACTTTGTTTGCTTTTCTAATCTTAGTTACTAGGTTTTTAATAGAAGTATGCTTTGTTAGGAATCCTTTAATAATAATACTAAGTACGCGGCGGTAAAGGGTTGCCTTTAGACTGAAAGCTTTAGTAATCTATTTTTAGTCCTCTCTGTATTAGGCAGCGTTTCCTTTAAAGGTAATAATTATGTCCCTGCTAGGGAGTTATCTAGCTACTACTACTATAGCTTAGCTAGTAGCTCTGTTTACCACTATTATTATATCCTTAGCGCCTCTAGACTAGAGCAATTCCTAAATAGTATTTCCTTTAATAAGTACTTCCCTATGCTATCTACTAGGGATCTAGAGAGAGAGAGGTTTATTATTTAGTCTTCTTAGCGCTAGTCTAGCTACGATACTTGCCTAAGTTAGGGCATTATTATCCTTAGCTTCTTCTTTAATAGCCTTCTTAAGGGCTTATTTAAGGGCTTCTTTAGTAGTGTGGATATTACTGTTATTACTGTTTGTTATCCTGATCTTAGTACGGGCGCGGTCCGCTGCCTAGCAGGCTATGGCCTTAGTAATGCGCCATACCTAGGTAACTTTGTTGCTAGGGATAAGGCTAGCTATCTTATTATAGAATTTTGTCTTATTAGGATGTTCGAATTGGTTCTAATCCGTTATTAGGTTGTCCTTGCCTCTCTAGACGTTAAACTGTCCTATTCCTATATTTAGGTAGTGGTAGCTCTGTGCTAGCCCCCTTTCTCCTGCGTTAATTACTATTAGCATCTTACCCTTACGCCTGCCTCTAGCTCTGTCGCGATGCAACATCGTAGGGGGGGGTAAACAGAGGTGGAGAATTCGAATATTAATGTGGTTTGTATTTTAGAGGCGATTCCGGACCTTTAGATCAGTGCGGAAGAAATCTAAGCCTTTTTTAGATTAATATAAAGTAATAGTAAATATATTATATAGCTATAGATAATTATATAAACTATTAGGGTTATACCTAGGATAGATTTATAGAATAGTTAAAAATAAGGACTATAGATAAGAATATATAGTGCTTAGAAGTTATAAGGATACTAATAGGTCTTAGGTAAGAGAATTACTAATTATTCTAGACTTTTATAAAGATCTAGGGTAAGGTAAAGGCTAAATTACCTAAAGTAATTCCTAAGTACTTATAAATCTATATATTTATTAATAGCCTTAATAATACTATAAAGAAATAAGTACTTAGCTAAGAGTTCCTTAAGAGTTAGACTTATTTAGTAAGCTAAGGAAAAAAGGTAAAGATTATAACTAAAGAAGGTTAGTTAAGTAATTAAGGTAATAATTAAGGTAATAACTATAAAAGAAAAAATATAGTGTTTTACTATACTAGAAGAATTACTAAGATAAAGTAATAATAGAGTAATAAGTTTATTCCTTATATATTTTAAGTATATATTATTTACGCTAGCTAGCTATATGTATAGCTAGTACTAGTACTCTAGCTACTTAGTTAAAAGGGAAAACCCTTAATTAGGAAGAAAAACCCCTTTATATCTATGATTAGGCTAACGCTAACCCTAACCTAGGCCTGCGTTGCTTTATGTGTAGCTAGTTATAGGTGTTTATTACTAGCTTATGCTAGCCTTATCCTATTAGAAATAAAAGAAAAGAAAAAATAAGGTCCCTAGCCCTTTTTAACTCTAGTCTAGCCTTACTCTATATCTATTCTAAACCTTCTCTCTTTACCCTATAGTATAGTAGACTTAGCTTTATAGTAGTAATTTAGTTCTAGTTTACTTTTTAGCTAGCTTCTCTATAGCCTTACTTTTTAGCTATCTCTAGCCTAGTTCTAGCCTATTAGTCTTATAAAGCCTAAGTACCTAGTATTATTTACCCTTTATAAGAGAAGAATAGTCCTAATTTAGGTCCTAGGCATTTCTAGGCCTAGGTTACTTATATATTATCTAGTTAATTTTTTATCTTATATTTTTATTTTCTAGTTAATATCTCTAATTTATCCCCCTTCCCTTATATAAGTATAAGAGAGAGCTCTTTCCCTTAGAGAGGTTTAACTTCTTTTCTCTTTCTTTATTAAACTTCCTATAGGTTCTTTTCCTCTTTAAAGCTATTTAAGGCTCTCCTAGGCTAGTTTTAGTTTAATTATTAATATTTATTATAGGCTAAATATAATTCTAGTATAATAGCGCTAGAAGCTATAAGTATTCTAGTATTTATACTATTCTAGCTCTAACCTACCTAGGAGACTATAGATTTAAAGTAATACCTAAGGAAATCCCTAACTAGGAAGTAGCTAGAGTAAGCTATAGTAAAAGATTTAAAGGTATATCCCCTTTACCCTTATTTTATACCTATTCTAAGCCTAATCTATAGTAGTTAGGTAATCTATAAGGGATCTAGTATATTTCTTATAAATCTTAGTTAATTAATAGTCTAGGGTATTAATACTATAATATTATTAGTAAGTTAGTTTAATTTAGGTTTAGAGATAAAGCTAACTAGTTTAGGTAGGGTTAGCTACTAATACTTATTTTAACTATTAGGTTTAAAACTATAGGTATTTAAAGGTAGTAAATACCTTTATTCTAGGTCTAATTTAACGCTAATCTACTCTTAGCTAGACTTAACTAACTAGTAAAATAAGCACTAGTAGTTAGTTAAAATCTAAGTAGCTATAGTTACTAGGAGTAGTATAAGTGCTACTATATTAGTTTAGTAGCATATCTAGTCTAGGTTTAATATTTCCCTAAGTCTTAGATAACTATTAGGACTATATTAAGAAACTTTATACTAAGAACTATAGTAAAAAGAAATAAAGTATATCTATAGTAGGTTTAGGCTAGGCTAGTGCTAGTAGGGATTAGTATAATAAGATTATTTTCTA
Source organism: Epichloe sibirici (assembly GCA_022702365.1). Taxonomy (NCBI): domain Eukaryota; kingdom Fungi; phylum Ascomycota; class Sordariomycetes; order Hypocreales; family Clavicipitaceae; genus Epichloe; species Epichloe sibirici. The sequence goes on along the minus strand of JALAAE010000056.1, from coordinate 58,080 downwards.
GTTATAGTATTTAGATATATATATAGTAAAGATAAACTAGCTCCTAGCTACTACCTTACTTACTAAGGTATAGGCTAAGATAATAAAGGATATAATTCTAGTTCTAAAGGAGAAGTAATATAGCTATTAGGTTATAGTCTAGGGAAGGGGTAAAGGCAGGTTAGTATAGGTATAATACTAGGAGTTAGTAGTTAAAATTAATCTAAAGACTATTCTAGATATTATAATTCTATATTATAGATCTATACCTAGCTTACCTCTATTCCTATACTATCTAATCTAGCGCTTCCCCTTAGTTATTTTCTATATCTATTCTATATTAATTAACTTTAGCGCTTTAGAAATATCCTAGGTTTTTTGCTTACCTATATAGATTAAAGGCTAGGTCTTATGCTAGGGTATAGTATTAGAGTTATCTTATACCTAGGAACTATCTAGCTAGAGATCTTACCTTTAGGGGATTATTTAGGGCTAGCCTTACTTTCTATATATCTCTAGGCTAGCGTAATTAGGGGTATCTATAGTTAAATTTAGTATAGTTAACTATTATATAATATTAGTTTTTAATTACTTAGCTATAGCTATATAGGGGTAAAGTTACCCTAGGAATGCCCCTTTAAAATAGGAACTTATTAAGGCTAATCTTCCCTATATATAATTAGACTAGTATTAAAAAGATATGTTTTTCTAGCCTTATATAGAATTTTTAGATTTCCTTTAGATTATAAGTAAGTAGGCAGTCCTTAGTTAGTTCTCTTATATATCTATGCTACCTTAGTTATCCTTTACTATACTAGTCCTCCTAGCGTTATTTCTATTTATTATATAACTCTACCTCTGGTTTATTATTAATAGGGGGGGGTCTTCTCCTGCGTTATAGCACTGTCTCTACTGAGTTAGCTATGGTTTAGATCCTTATTGCTATTCCACTATTTAATCTTAGTATAACCTATTTAATTATCTATCTAAAGCTACTAATAGAAGTTAATTAGTCTAATATTAAGAAAGATAATATAACCCTTAAGAGTATAGCCTTAACTAAAATAAAGTATTAAAAGATCTTATTATAAACCCTAATAGTTAAGGATAGTATAGGCTATATAAGAATATACTAAGTTAGCTACTATATAGTAAATACTAGTAAGGATTTTTTATTAGGGTATAACTAGGTAGTTATATATAAGCCTATAATTATATCTTAGGAAAATAGTTATTAGAGATACCCTATTTTAAAAGAATACCTTAGACTAGTAGTAAGGATATAATAGGTATATAAGGAGGTAAAATGTATATATATTAGGTTTATTTTATAAGAATTAATAATAGAAATTATATAGAAAGGTAATAATATCTTAGTAGTTAAAAGAGATAAGTCTTATAATAACCTAGTAATAATAGATATAAGTAAAGCCTATAAACTAATTACTTAACTACCTAAGGCCTATAAAGAATTTAAAGATATCTTCTTAAATAAGCTTATAGGTATTCTCCTTATATTAGGAGGTTAGACTTATATAATTAAATTAGAAGAGAGAAAAACACCCTTATAGGGACTAATATATAATTTAGTAAAGAAAGAGCTAGAGATACTCTATAAGTACTTAGTAAGTATATAGTAAAAAGGATAGATTAGGAAATCTATTAGCCTAGCTAAGGCCTTAATATTATTTATACTAAAGAAAGAAGGAAAATTATACCTTTATATAGATTATAAAGGCCTTAATAGGATTACTATTAAAGATAAGGTATTATTATTACTTATTACTAAAATCTTAAACTATTTAAAGGGTATAAAGGTCTATACTAAATTAGACCTTAAAGATATATATTATTAGCTATATATCTATAAAGGAGATAAGTAAAAGTCTATATTTTAATATAGATATAAGTACTTTAAATATCTTATAATACCCTTTAGACTAGTTAATATACCTACTACCTTCTAAGAATTAATAATACCCTAAAAGGTCTTATAGATATAATTTATATTATATACCTAAATAATATCCTAATCTATAGTAGTAATATAGCTATGTATAAGGGGTATATAAAATAGGTCCTTTAGAAGCTTTAAGTAGTAAGCCTCTTTATTAACCTAGAAAAGTATAAATTCTTATATACTAAGGTTAAATTCCTAGGCTTTATTATATCTAAAGCTAGGATTATAATAGAACCTATAAGGATTAAGGTAATAGTAACCTAGCTAGTACCTTATAGTATATTTAATATTTAGTTATTCCTAGGTTTTACTAGATTCTATTAAAGATTTATTAAGAGCTATAGTAAAATAGTTATTCTATTAACTAATTAGCTTTAAGGAGATTAACTAGTAAAGTTTAAGCTAGATTCTAATAAGCTAGTAATATTTAAGAAGCTATAAAACTAAAGCTAACTAGTAAATAGATTATTACTTTAGATAAGCTTTATCTATTTAACTTTATAATTAAATATAGGGTAGGTAAATTAAACCTTACTAATACTTTATTAAGGAGATTAGACTATATAAGTAAAGAGAGAAAGGTAAAGGTAATATCCTTGTAGTTACTAATCTTTCTTACTAAATTTATAGATAATATACTATAAGAATACTATAGTAAAACTACTAATATCTAGTATTCTAAGAAATTATAGTATATTTAGTTTATAGATAATAAGCTATAAGAATACTATAATAAAACTACTAATATTTAGCGCTTTATAAAATTACCCCTTATTTATTAACTAAATTAGCCTATTAGTTTATATATACTTAAGAGTAAGCTATTACCTTATAGAGATAAAGTAGTATAAACCTTAAATAAGCCTATTAGTCTAGATATACTTAAAGGAGATATTATAGTATAGGGAGATTTACTTATTAGTTTAGATTTACTAGCTAGGGAGTTATAACCTAGTAAAAGTATTATAGTAAGGGTCTTAGTAGTATAGAGAACCTTTACTAAGTTTAACTCTACTATATTAAATAAGGACTTAGAATTAAAACCCTTAATCTAAGTCTTATTACTAGATATATAATAAAGGAATACCTTTATTATAAAGAAAAGGTTATTACTAGAAAGTAATAACTTAGAGGTATTATAAATATAGTTTATAAGACTCTCTAAGCTATTAATATTTAAGAATTAAGTCTTTATCCTATAAGGGATAAGAAAAGAGATCTTATTACTAATCTATAATAACCTTATAGCTAGGTATTAAGGGATTACTAGAACTCTTTATTAAGTTACTAATTAATACTTTTAGCTTAGAATAAAAAAAGATATTAAGATATATATATATATACTTATATTAGTTATTAAGTATTAAAACTAAGAATATATAAGCCTTATAGTAAGCTAGCTATACTACTAGTACTAGATTACCTTTTTTAAGAATTATTAATAGACTTTATTACTAGACTTTTACTAGTTGAGAATTAGTAAAATAAAACTTATAATATAATCTTAGTAATAGTTAATTAATTTGTTGCACTGGCTGGGTGTTGCCAGTAATTCTTATGTTATGTGTGAATTTTAGATGCATTGGCCACTGCCGATGAAAAAAAAAGAAATTATAAAAATCATAGTTAATTAATTTATAAAGTATAGTATTTATATACTTATATTTATATAGTTAACTAGTAATAGCCTAGGATTAGTTTTTTTAGAATATATTTTTAAAGATTATAAAGCTTTAGAAAGTATTATTATAAACTAAGGTTTAATATTTACTAGTGGATTTTAGAGAATATTTTACTATCTCTTAGTAATAAGGTAATAACTAAGTACTATATTTTATTTATAAATAAATAGTTAAACTAAATGCTTAAATTAAGTTCTAGAGTACTATTTAAGAGTATTTATATATATAGAGTAGACTAATTAGGTTAATTATTTTATAATAGTATAGTTTACTTATAATATAAGCATATTGTTAGAACAAGCATGATATCAATCGCGGCACGCAGCCGCAATTACCCGGCAAAACGTCGGGCCGCGGGGCCACGCGTGCGCGTAACGCAGGGAGCCCCACTTATAGCTCACAAGCCTGCCTTCTAATAGGGCAAGGACCCATAAGTTAGGTAACCCATGAATGCTCTACGTTTATGGCTACTTTTTATAATCTAGAAAAGCCTCTCTTTTTCCTCTCTTCTTTTAAATTAGATACTAAGCCTAGAATAGAAGAATTATACCTATTCCCTAGGCTATCTAATTAATCCTAATGTTAAGAACCCTATAATTCTAACACTAATTAGTGGTTAACTTTATAGATAACTACATGGTTTTTTATAACTGTAAATTAGTAAGGTTAATTAGAAGAGATAACTGTACCGTGAACCCGCTCTATGTAATAGGAGAGCTACTAAAAGCAATATAGTTATGCTAAGGAAGTTTAAGTATTCTCTTATAATAAGAAAGGAGTTTATACCTTCTAAGATCTAATATCCTAAGACCTTATAAAGACTTTAAAGCTATTAAAAGATTAAGGCCTAGTTAGTAACTAGTCTAACCTATCCTTAACTATTTAATTAGCGTGTTCTACTATACACCTAACCCTTAGAAGGCACTCTCTTATAATAAGAAAGGAACTTACCACTCCTAAGATCTAATATCCTAAGAACCCCTAAGGGATAAAGATAATAGCTATGCCTATAATCCTTTAACCTATTATATAAAAGCCCTATTCCCCTAATCCTATATCTCCCTTCTATAGTTTTTTATAATAGAGATAAGAGGATTAAAAGCTCTTTAATAAATAGAGTAGTTAAAAGCCTCTCTCTTTAACTCTAAGTTTAGTAACGCTAAAGAAGGCACTAAAATTAGAAGAGACTAGAAGGGCAAAGGTCTATAAGTTAATAACCCCCTTCTAAGATATATCCTACCAGAGATATATAATTATATTACATAAGAAGCACTATAATAAGCAAAATTATTTAATCTTAATAAATATAATAACCCTAAAGCTATTATAGCTTATATTCTTATTAAGATAGTAACTTACGAATTAGAAGGTCTTATTATAAGAAGTCTATTTACTAACTTTAGCAAAGACTTTAATAGATAGATAAGAGAGGCATTTATAACTATAGACTAAATAGTTACTAAATACCTCTATAATTTCCTCTTCTTCTATAGCATATACATAGATCTAATAGCCTGCTAGAAGACTATCTTAATGCTTAAGGAAGTTATAAATTATAAGGGATTCCGTAATTAGCAAGAAAAAGAGATATAGGAAGTTACAAGGAAGTACATACCCTTCTAAAAATGCACTATAGAATAAGACTTCCTTAATAACCTTTTACTAATCCCTCTAATTAGGTTAAGATTATAACACCATTAATAGTATAATTAACAAACCCCTAAAACCTATTAACATTATTCCCCTAGCCTAACACTATTAGGCTAACTAAATAATAACCCTTAGGATAGCCCTTAATAAAGGTATCTTACACTAAGATAGGACATGCCACCTCCTGTATCTCCTAGAGTACCTTTTCCCCTTAGATAAGCACACTTCTACCTAATATAGCTTAAATCTCCCTTAACGCCTAGAATATTAAGACTTACCCTAAAGCAAATAATTAATCTTACAAAGCTATACATAAGTAATATTTAATATAGCGTAGATAACTATAAGGTCTTTAACTTAAAGTTAATAATCTTCTAGGGGAAATATAAGATACTAGGCATTAGACCCTATAAAGCTAGATATACTCTAAAGGCTATGCTTAAAGGAAAGGCCTTAATATACTATTATAAATATTTATATAAGCTAAATAATCCCTAAGACCTTAAGACTCTTATTAATTAGATTAAATAAAGGTTTAAGACTAATAATATAAAGTAAAGATATCTCCTTAAGTAGTAAAATATAAAGCTATAATAAATTATATAAGAGAACCTAGAGAAGTTAAAACTTAACTACTTTAAAGAACTTATTATAAAGCTTATAAATCTTTAGTAAGCAGTCCTAGATATTACCTAATCTAAAAGAGCGCTTTAGAATTAATTAATCTCTATATACTATAGCATTATAGAATGTAGAACTTACCTTATTAACCCTCCTACTAATCTATAATAATTCTATAAACGCATAAGGATATTAATCTAAATAACTGTGAAAGAGTTAAATAAAAGGCACTAATTCCTGTTAATACCTAATATAAAAGAGTAGTACTAGACTAATTAAAAGTATAATAGATATAGTAAGGAAGCCTATTATAGATAATCACGCTCCTAAGGCATTAGGAGTGTTCTATATACTAAGAAATGCTATATATATAGTAAAGAAGGTTATTAATTAACTAAATACTCTAAAGAGGAATATAGAAAGGCATATTAACGCTTTAAGAACCACTATCTTATAGAACTAATAACCCTTTTCTATAACGCTTTCCTTAACTAGTATAAAGGTAAAGAGAATAATAGTATTCCCTCTAAAGAAAACAAGATTTCTACCTATATAATAGAACTTAGTTTTAAGAAAGAAGGTAAAGAAAGTAAAATACCTATAAGCTTCTTTACATAAGGTATAACTATTAATAGTTATATAACTATAGAGATTCTTACAAATTAAGCAGCTACCTATGCCCTTATAAAGGAGGATCTATTTAATCTCTAATAACTAAAGGAAGCTTTAACTACCTTTCTTCTTAAAGACCGCTACTCTTTAGGTATATTCTAAGGCATAATTCCTAATACTAGGGCTATAGGCTACTTATTAGTAAGGCACCCCTAATTTCTTGCTTTACAATAGTTAATCCCTAAGATCTAGCTTAATAAATCTAGAGCTAGGGAGGTAATAATTAGATTTAGAAGTAGAAAACCAATCCCCTTTATTAGATTAATTAATATGCCTACCCCTTTTAGTATTATCCTATTTTATATAATACCTATAAACACTCCCTTCTTACTATATCTTATAGATATAAATTGCCTTAAGATTAACTTCTATATCTCTTAGAATATCCTCTAATAAGGCAATATTAAAGTCCCTATTATACGCAAATAGGGATATCCGTGAATGCTTCTATAAAAAGAAAGATTAATTACTTAGAGCCATTTAACTAAGGTTAAACTACGGCGCTTACATTGCTAATTTAGTTACCCTTCTATTTGCTAACTTTATAATATGCTTTCTAAATTAGGCCATAAGGTAGATTACAAAACCATTAGATAATTAATAAGGATCTGCTACTAATGTTAAATAAATGCAGATAACCTATATTACTTTAAATTTACCCTTAAGGATAAATATAACTTTAATTATAAAGTAATTATAGATATTATATATCTTAATAGTAACTGTCCTATCCTTTACGCTATTAATATAGCTATATTGTTTAACGTGACTAGATTTCTTAAGGATATTATAGTAAAAATAATATAGAAAGCCCTTTAACTATACTAGATTAATACCTACTAAGGTCCTCTAGATTAGATTATAACTAATGCTAGTATAATGTTTAGAAGCAAGGAATTCCGCTAATTTATAGCTTTAATGTTAATCTTAATTAAAGAAGTCCCTATTAAGGCACACTATAGTATTAGCAAGGTTAAAAGGTATTATAAGCCGCTCTAAAGAGCCTATAATATTATCTAATGTGAATGTCTAATAATGCCTAAAGCTATAGCCCTGTAAATAGCTATAAAAGCCCTTAATAACACTATAGGCCTAAATAGCATTATCCTAACCCTCTTAGTCTTTAGCGCTTATCTATAAATAGTTAATAAATCCCCTCTATTGCCTAATATTAAGTAACAAGCCCTTATAGTATAGAAGGTAATAAAAGAGATTAAAAGATTACATACCCTATAAAAAGTTAATAAAGCCCTTGCTATAAGAAATAGCCTTAATACCTTACTAACTCTTAAACTCCTACTTACCTTGCCTATACTTATATAGTAAGAAAAAGAAGGATAGTAAGGCCTATATAAGCTCCTTATAATAGATAGAGAGAGCTATATCCTTAACCTTCTATAAGGCCCTAAAGTCTTTAGATTAACCTCTATTAAGCCCTATAATAAAGACCCTAATAGGGAGAAGCTATTGCTAGAAGGAGGTATTAATCTAGAGGTAATTAAGGGAGAGAACTAAGAGGTATAAATTAAAAACACAGTGCCTCTAGTTCCCCTAAAGAGAAGGCCTAGAAGACCCTAAAAGAACCCTTTAGTAATTATTAATTAGGTAGATTAATTAGTAAATAACCCTAAGACTTTTCTATTAAGCAAAGAGAAGATAGACTTTAAGCTTATAATTTAATTACATAGAGAAGGTACTATTATAACCCCTAGCAAACTCTTTAAACTCTTAATAAAAACTAAGATTAATGCTTTAATTAATTAAGGTATATTTAAATTCACTACCTTTAATAAGAGAAAGCACTAAGGGATTTAAATCTTTAATTCCTATATTATTAATAAGGTAAAGGGAAAGATAGGCTAACTATATAAGAAATTAAGGCTTATTATCTAAGGCTTTAGTAATAAAGCAAAGCAAGTAATTCTTACGTAAGCCCTAATAATCCAGAGAGTAAGCTAGTGTCTAATCCTTATAATTACTCCCTCCCTTCTTAGTAAAGGACTTCTTCTATAGATTTAAGATATTATATAGGCATATATATAATCCTAAATACCACTAAATTAAACAATCCTTGCCTAACTCCCTATCTAAATTCGTGATTAACACCCTAAGAACATAATTATAAGAGTTATTAAGCCTCTCTATAGCATTATAAAGGCTAGTACGCATTAGTAGGTAACTTACTATAAGTACTATAGAGAGAATCTCTAGATAATAATATTAAGTTATAATCTATGCTTACTAGTAATATCCGCTAAAAGCCTTTACTTTAGATATATAGGAATATAGACTAATAATACTCTTAGTCTATTAGATAAGAGATTCTTATAGCTAGAAGAAGATTAATTAATTACTACTAAATTCGCTATAAAACTAAAGTAATTTATTAAGCCTAATAATCCCCTTATATTTAATAGTGGAATTATTTAACTAACTAATAACACTATTAAGATATAGTAGAAAGGGCAAAGTAATAAGCTTTAATTAATCCTACTAGAAGAGTTAATAAAGAAGTATATTAAGTAAAGGGCTTAAGGTGCCTATATTGCTTTAATCTGCTAACCTAAGGCAAGCTTTAACCTCTCTATTACTATATAACACTAAGAGCTAACTATTAAGAATATTAAAGAACTTAATTACTATATTAAGTAGTAAATAGATTATCTAGATTAAGGATTAATATTTATACTACTTAATCTTATAAAGGCAAAGCTCTTTATATTTATTAATAGATTATTTGCTAATAACTAAGACTTTACCTTATAGCTAGGCTACGTATTAATCCTAGCTAATAAGGAATATAAAGATAGTAAGTTTATAGTATAAGGTAATATTATATACTATAGCTTAATAAAGAGTAAGAGAGTTATAAGAAGTGTACTTACTTTAGAGGTCTATAGTATAGTAGTAGGTATTAACATAGCTTATGTAATTATAATAACGCTAAAGATAATTATAGACTAATTAAATCTCCTTATAATCCTAATTATAGTCTATACTAATTTATACTTATTATATAAATGCCTTATTAAGCTTAGGACTATAAAGGAGAAGCGGCTAATAATTAACATTATAGCCCTTTAATAATCATATAAATACTATAAGCTCTATAAGATTAGATAGATTAATAGTAAAGATAACCTAGTAGATATATTTATAAAGGTAATACCTAATAAGGCCCTAGAGAGGTTTATTATAGGTAATATAGTAATAGTCTAGATAGAAGGATAGGTTACCTATATATAAGATTGCCTATATAGGTCCTAGAACTAAACTTAGCCCTAAAAGGAGAATAAAATAGTACCTTTATAGGCCTCTAGGGTAATATTACCCTAGAAGGAGAATAAAACAGTGCCCTTATAGGCCCCTAGGGTAATATAGCCTTAGAGGGAGGAAAAAGGGTACCCTTCTAAGTCTTTATAGTAATATAGCCCTAGAGGGAGAGTAAGATAATACTCTTTAATAAAAGGTATCTAAGCCTCTAGGATAGTATAGTCCTAGGGAAAAAGAGAAGGGAGCGTAAGGGGGTATAAGGAGGTATAATCTAATATTATACCTATAGGGAAGAGATTATAGGTAACCCTTCCCTAGGAATATAATTTAATATTATATTATAGTTAAATAAAGGGGTAGGGGAAAGGTAACTATAGATACTATAGGTAGTATTATATAAGGAAGAAGGAAAGGGGATTAAAGAAGCTAGTTATTAAAAACTAGTAATAAGTAAGGAGAAGGGGAGAATAGGGCCTATGCCTATTATTTTTATTTATTTATTCCTTCCTTTATATTATATATTTATTTAATCCTTATCTCTTCTCTTCTTAGATTAATATTATATATTAATAATTATATTAAAAAGAAAGAGGTTTTAATATTAGAATAAGCATAATATTAATATTAGAATAAGCATAATATTAATTACGGTATATAGCCGTAATTACCTAGCAAAACGTTAGGCCGCGGGGCCACGCGCGCGCGTAACGCAGGGAGCCTTACTTGTAGCCTATAAGCCTGCCTTCTAATAGGGCAAGGACCTATAAGTTAGGTGACCCACAAACGCAGAGCGTTTGTGGCCACTTTTTACGATCTAGAAAAGCCTCTCTTTTTCTCTCTTCTTTCGAAGAAGATACCAAGCCTAGAATAGAAGAATTATACCTATTCCCTAGGCTATCCAATTGATCCTGACGTCAGGAACCCTGTGATTCCAACATAAAGATATAGATTAGTATTATATTAGAATTTTATAACTATAATATATTTAATTAAGGGGTTTATAATCTCCTTTATTATAACTAGTTATTTAGTTATAAAAGCTACTAAGGTTAGTATAAGTATTATAGATCTTAAAGTTATACTATTTAAAGGGAAGATATCTTTATAAGCGCCTAAGTAATTAAGTCTAGATTACTTTAGGGTTATTTAGATATAGTAAGGACGATTAGTAGCTCTATACTATTAATATATATTATAGTAATATATAGGAGGAAAAAAGTTACCTATATAAAAAAAAATTATTAAATAAATAAGTATATTTATTAAACAAAATATATAGACACGCTAGGGTGGGTATAGTCACGAAATTTTTGGATTTTTGGGTTTCGGTAAAGTTATAGCTATAGTCTTCCGTATTAGGAGTGGATACGGCTAGGGATGATAACTCTGTCTACGGAGCAGCCCACTGTCTATTGGCTTCGTGTCAACCTCGCACGTGACTATAATTACTATCAAATCATGCACATATCACCAGCCGCTGAGCCGTTTTTTCAGATTTCTCCTTTGACAGTTCATCATTTGACTTCCGCCCCCAGTACAATCAAGCAACTGTTTATTTTACCGTGCTCTTTATTATGGAGGCTTTGCACTATCGCGGCTCTACATCGCTTTTTCGTCGAGTAAAAAGCGGGGTTGTGCTCAAATACCCCCATTCTCTCAAAGAAAAAAGTAGATTGTCCTCGAAAATCACCAAGAATTTTCGAAGTTGAAAAGAAAATTCTCCAAGTCCTTGGAACCCATCCCAGGATTGTTCAGTATGTTTTCCCTCTTTAAAGCAGACCTTGTTCTCTGACATTGCCTAGATATCTTGGTGAGTTGTCAGGAGATCACGAAGGATTACTCCTTGCAGAGTCGAGCCACGGCGATCTTCAGCAATATATAGATAACAAATTCGATGTCATTCCGTTCAAGGTCCGGAAGAAATGGTGCATTCAAGCCGTCGAATCCATTGCCTACATACACAGCCATGGCGTAATACATTCTGATATACGCCCTGAGAATTTCCTCGTCCATGCCACTTCCCCGTGTTCACTTGACCTTTGGCTTTGTGACTTTGGCGGCTCAACGTGCGAAAAACTTGGCTTGGATGGTGGACAGTTGCCTGACTCAGGATTCTTTGATCCCAAGTCGCAGCCAGAATCAAATCCACAAACGGATATCTTTAGCATTGGATCGGTCATCTACACGATTGTCACAGGGCATTGGCCATTTCGAGGACCTGGTGGTTCATTTCAAACAGGGGAGGAGATGGACGAGTACAGCCAGAGAGTAGACGACTTGTTTGAACGCTGTGAATTTCCAGACACAAATGGGCTTTTTACAGGCAAAATCATGACGCGATGCTGGCTTCATGAATACGCAAGCGCAGACGATCTTTTAGAAGAGATAAGCCAGTTAAATGACTGACAAGAAGGTCAATTATATGTCCATCTCTCCATGCATACGACCTCCGATCCAGTTTCAAACACGCCACGATCGAGGCATCTCAGTCCCAAAAGATGTTGAAACCTTGAGAATGAAAATTTCACAACCGATGAAACCAATGAGATACTAAGGCTTCGGATTAAGTAGAAGAATTCGAAGACTATTCAAGTGATAATTCACATCACGGGTTTCTACACCCCGGTATCCCTTGACTGTTGCATCCAAATGGGACTCTGTTGGGTTAATGACCTGGTTTGTTCTGACCAGGGCAGGCGTCGAATTCGACGCCTGTCACCACATGTGTAGATCGTTGTCGAGTATTTCACGGTGCACATATTGACAAAGTTACGATAGAAGAGTAAATACAAGGCGTGGGATTGAACATTAAATTAAACAGAAAATTGGCTGACGGAGAGAGGGGGCTTTAAATATCTAAAGTGTGCTTTCGATACCGTCACTCCCTTCTGCAAAGCGATGATAGTGAATGAATATGCCACCATAACAGCAAACCAACAAGGAATGGTGTATATGAGTGTTTAAGAACCGAGTACAATTGCACGGTGATATTTTGACTACTATCAAATTTGTGCTGTGGTGATGCGTCATAGCCAGCTTACCCATCCGCTCTCGGATCCTTCTGGACTCAACTTCTCCAATGGGGAAGGTTTGTGTCCAGTGAGTTAACCAACCCATGGCACTGGGGCTTTGTTATGGCTGATGATGATGACAAGCACCCTGCCTCCGTGAATGTCCATATTCTTCATAGCTAACTTGGTATTCTGAAACCGGACGCTTCTAGCTGGCAATCCGCTTGTGAGATGGACAGCGGAGAAGCCTGCCATGAATAGCTCACCACCAGCTTATCATGAGTCGGGCAGCCAATCATGGCACTTCCATAACTATTAAAACAACAGCGAGTCTCGGTGGGAAAGAACAAGTGACAGTGCTACGTTCCTCGGCGCGGAGGTCAAAGAAGGACGGTGGAAGAGGATGAAGGGGGCCATTTGGTGACTGCGAATTACAAAGTGTAGGAATCTGCTTTGCCAAACTGACGAGAGAAAATAGTTTCTCTTCCCCTTGCGCCCTCTCCAAATCTTCTGGCGGAAGTCGGAAAGTCTCCAGTAGGATATGATACAGATATTCCATGAAATCTTCCGTAGAGACAAATGCGGCGTACTCAGCTGTCGATTGCCATTGTGGACATTTACGTTCGACTTCAAAGTCCGGCCGTGACAGATCGCGTTGTCAAACCCAATAGTAGGTATGGATGCTGACGTCACTAGTACACATAATGAACTATCGCAAATAATCTATGCAATGATTTGAAGATGCGTCATGTTCAATAGCAATTTCTCAAAAAACAAAAGAAAAGAAACAAAAAGGTCAAGATTCTCACTTACCGACGTGGTTTCTCAGCACCTTGTCGCTATCTTCAAAAGACGTTGGGATTTTTTCAGCCTGGCTATATTCTTTCTCATATGTATACTGTCTTTTCAGATTGATACAATGTAACTATGAATCGAAACGTCAGTGGTTGAACATCCAGTCTCTCTGTCCGAACAACTACCTGATGATAGACCTCGAGGTTGCTCATGAACCCACCTCCCTGGTTGTCTGGTAGAGAGACATAAGTGTCGTTCTCATGGAGGCTTTGATCAAGTTTGCGTTCCGGGACAGAAACGTAAGCAGATAAAGGCAGTGCTACGAACACACCATGACCACGCATACACAGAGGCCTGAGCAGCGATACAACGACATACCAACGATGAGCTCATCCCAGGCTTTGTCCAGTTCTGGACTTGATGACCCTTTGTACCTTGAAGCACTTGTGAAGGAATCAAACGAATTGTCTCGTAGCTAATGTAAGGGAGGCCACCCTGACATGAAAATCTGCTTTAGAACTGATGGTGGCCTCTTTAAGGCTTGGAGCTGTCCTCCAACGGATCGAGCATCTGGCCAATTCTCCAATAGAGCCTCAGATGTTTCTTCCGAAACAGTCATGATCGAGAGGCTTCAAATTAACTGATGTAAACCAGAGAAATTTATGAATATTTTCTTTCGTTCCTTGGAAGATGGTGCAGCAACAGGCCACACATCTCGCACCAAAAAGCAAAAGTTCCTCACCCGCCACTGGACCTTTTCTCAAAAAGGGCAATCAATTCATCCTCGATAAGGTGACGGGTCACTCATGTTCAAACATGTATCTTGGTCCGCTTAATAGCTAAAAACTTGTCTTTGGCCACCCTTGGTGATCATTTGGTTTAATAAGCTCTTCATCCCTACATCGACTTTTACTTTTCCTCCTTCAATATCGCAATCTCCTGTCATAACTTAAATTCGAACTTAAGCTGATGCTCTGAATAACAAACATCCTTTCTTGCCATGAAGCCAACCGCATTCTTTCTTTGTGCTATCTCAGGTGCCGCAGTCTTGGCTATGCCACATGGTTACGAGCAAGTTCGTCCCGTGTTGACGACCGAGCGGGCAGACTCTGCTTCCAACAGTCTCTCTATAGAGGGTGCTGGAAAGATCCAGTACCTGAAACGGGCATCTACCAAGCTGGCAAGGAGAAGTACGAGTAGAGTCTCGCCTTCCCACCCCACAGACCAAAGGTCAGCCAACGTGAGCATGATTCAAAGCATGTATTTCTGTGAAACGCACTAACAATGCGCAAAAAGGACAAAGTAATGATTCTTTTGATTCTATGGACAGATGGAAAGCGGAGTCGTTGCTTCTGTAGCGCACTTGGAAATGATTGATCAATTTACAGAGAATCTGCTTATTAGGCTCAAGTTTATCCACAAGCCGTGTTTCCGTTACAGCTTCTGCTAGTTCCCAACAGAGCCGCTGAGGGAGCCGACTTCAGGATTCAACCCAAGTCCGAGGGCCGTCGCTGTAAGCACACCAGGCTGCCAGTATCTGCTTTGATCGGTCCTTGAGAGCCCACGCGAAGATCCTCGGTGGTGTGTCGCAGAGAAATGTGCTCATTAAGAGTCGTCTCTGGCAACAAACGTTCGACATGAAAAACAACTCCGCTGAGCACACACTATCTGTCTATGTAGCTTGTTAAAGCTTCTTTATCAGCAGTTCGGCGACTCTATGTTGCGGAGTGTAATGGCTAAGATCCAATTTCACGAAGCCGTATTTGGACAGTACGTTTTCGGCAGCAATGCATCTGAGGAAGCCCTTCATGATGGAACAATCCCCAGGCATCATCAAATCGGTAACAACCCACACCAACGACGAAGCATGTGGAATTATGACTTGTAGTGCTTCAAAATAGGAGGCGTCAACATTAGGTCTTGCCACCGGCTTCTAATACGGCTCACGTTTAGTATCCGAAGCACTATCATCCGTAACACCTCGGTAGGATACACATTTCAACTCTCCCATGTCCAGCAGGGGCGTTCTAGACGAGCTGTATAGCTGCACCCTCGCGCAGACGCTTCGAAGGCCGACAATATTTCCACTCGCTACTCCAAAAGACTGCTCTTCGGCGGATTCGGCAACCCAGACCGACACCTCATTAGTAAAGATTGGGACGAATGCCCTTTTGAAATTCGCAACTTGACCCGCACGACACGAGATCAGAGCCAATTGTATGCACACGCATCTAGAGTTCCAGGATGTATCACGTACTTGAATTCATTCTCAAAGTCAGAGGCAAGGTTGCGAGCAACGTTGGCCGATGCAATGTTGGCGCCACGGTAGGCTTCGAGGTCGGAGAGCCCTTGGAACACGGGGCCTTGGTCTAAGCCGGCAGTATAGAATTTCCTGTGCCAGCGCGAAAATGTCGAACGACTTTGCACGGCGGTCGATTTGAAGCGTATCATATTGATCAATTGATGTCTCTGTGGTTGTCGCAGAAATCGTACCAGTACAATGCCAAGTCCACACATGGCTATTCTAAGAATTAAGCCAATGCTGACCCCGTGCCACTGGGACATGATAGTACCATCTTAAATGCATCAAGAGTTGAATGAGTAGCGAACCATATTGTAACTATTAATGCTGACATGCAGAAGCCTGTTTGCAGGCCACGGGGTTATTTCAGTCACAACTTTAGCCCTGGCTGTCTCAAAATCGATAGCAGGATTGAACTTTTTGATCCCAATGGTAGCAGGGGATCTCTCCATGCTCCATTGCCAAGACAGCTTTCAAGATTTGCGACATGGCACTAGCGGCTTCGCTGTGTCCAAGAATTGGTTGGATCGAGGCGCCCATCCCCATCAGCTACAACATCAAACGTGTGACAGCGAGACGTAGGGGAGACGGCGCCCAGAGTTGATGCGATCAACTCAAGATTGTAGCACCACCTCCCGTCACAACGTAGGATATAGCCTGTAGTTTCTAAGCAAAGCAACCTTGAAATTAGCGGTATTTTGTTCTCAGCCTAGTCTTAACGACGAATATTCCATGATTATGTTCCCAAGCCAACTTCACTTAAATCAAGCCCATCAAACCCATGACGCCCTTTCCACGTACGTGACAACCACCTATCAGACCATGAGCATAGGCTGCAGAGATGGTGTTTTACACCACTTACTTCCGATCGCGGGTCCGCTGCCTTGCGCAACGACTGAAACTCAGCCAGACTGCGTTGTTTTGCGGCGTACCTATTGAGCATGTGAATGTCATCGTTACCTCGAGCCGATTGAATTGTGCCTTTCCAACGAATAGCTGCTCGTTTTCGAGATACTCCCACAAGATTGCCGGGTTATCAGGGTGTTCACCAAGTTCGAAAGTATCAAGGATGGGTAAGAAGATGGCTCCCCTTTTGTCGCGTGGGGAGTCTCTTGACCACGTAGAAAGTCGCCAAGTCTAGCACAGAGGCTACATTTGCATCGTAGAGCTGAGAGATGGACTTCATTGGGTCCCCTCGTATCCGACGTACGCTGTTTCTAGTCAAACGAGGTAGATAGAGGTCGTTGGCGACCTTCCAGAGTCTAGAGGGAGGATACTAAAAGTTCGGTATTGACCATGTTGGCCATTGTCGCCAAGTGCAGGCAGGATTGGTGTCCGTCTCGACACATGTGGAATGGAACGCAGTACTCTCCGTACTTGGAAGATGACTTGTTCTGCTTGAGCCTTGGAGGTTTCCCGGAATAGCCGGATCCCCCCGTCGACCACCTGCATACATAAGCAGCCTGATTTACGGATTACCCCTGCATAAACCCGGTGCATGTGTGTGCGTGCATGTGTGTGTGTGTATAGTGTGCACTAGCACTGTGCAGTGTGCAATTCAGCGGGGCGGGGCGCCCATTTCTCAAGTTATTAATACAGCTCTGCACATGTTCATCACGCGCAAGTGTGAAATGACTAGTATATTGTGCTCCCGTCTCACCTCTTGCACCACTCACAAGAAGGATATATCGTTCATTTGTCAAGTCAAATGTTGACCCATGCCAGCTCACAAACGAACAACAAAACGCCCAGCGCCCCCCTTTTTTATTTTTTATTTTTAACCTATAACCTATACTTACTTTCAATTTTTTTTTTTTTGATCGTCTCTCCTGGTAGAGTGCTTTAACGCGGCTGTGAAAGAGCTGTCTGGCTGGTTTCTGTCTCGGTGCTAGGACAACGTAGCTCGATGGGCGGGCTGTGTGTGGCAATGACTAGGCTAGACAGAGTATTTTTGTTACCTGGCCGTATGGGAAGTGTGTGACCAGAGCAGAGAGGAGGCTCTCGACACTTCAACGCCGGTGATTTGAGTGCAATACTGGAGCGGATTAGTGAACGGCGCAAGATTTTTTTCGAGTCTTTTCGAGACTTTCCAAGCAAAAAAGGAATGGTACTCCATGGTGGTGCTTCATACCGTGACTGATGACTTTCAGAACCAAAAATCCGTGGCGAGAGGCAAACCAGTATCAGTCGCAGGGTAGGCAAACAGGTGCAGATCAATCCAGTGCACACTTCGATCGCAGACCACCACACGATGGACCACTGATCCCAAGTCGGGTTTGTCGTTTTTGCATATCGAGTGATGGACGTGAGACGCAGAAACGACACGACGGTGGCACTAGTCCCTCCAGAATAAGCAAGGCCTTTGCATTTAGTAACCAAGGCCCGGGCAACTCGATGTTCGAGCAGACGAGCGTAGGAAAAGGAGTCACTCACATTGCGCCCGTCAGAAACATGAGCGCCACTCCGATTTTCTTCTTCCAGTGCAAACTGAGCCCTCGCACTTGGCTCAAGGGGATACCCAGAAGCCAGAAATCCGAAGCAGCGCCAATCGTTCCGTTTGCCCATCCAGCAGTATTCATCGAGATGCAACTTCCCTCGGCCGTAGGCGAATTGGCCATCTCGTACCTCTCCCACGTGTATCGAATAGGCGTGCACTCGAAAACGACGATGATTAAGAACGATGTATAGAAAAGAATGTGGAATACGACGGTAAACCACAGGAGACGGCGAATAGTGACACCGGGAAAGAGATTCAGGTAGAAGAAACAGAGCGTCAGCTTCACCTGCGTCATGAGCGTAACGTAGAGGATCTGCGAGATGTAAAAGTAGAGGCCAAACGCCGTCAGATCCGACTGGGACAATGCCCACATGTCCTTGCCAAGGCCGTGCTTGGCAAGGCCGAGAATGGTCATGGCGATGCAGGAAACGCCGACGGGGATGGCAGTGAGCACTATCCAGTCGTCGGTTTCGAGGCGCTGCTTGCTGCTGAAGAAGTGGTTGAACACAAGACGTATTCCTACCACGGACGCCGCAACTGAGCCGAGAATGAGTATCATGACATTGAATTGAACCGTTTTGTCTCGAAGGGCTTCCACAGGCCGTTTTCGTCAAGTTGTTGCTGACTGTGAAGCAGAATGTGTTAGCCATGACTTTTTTCTGCTGCAGCCAGGCAAGAGAAAGGACCTCTTTTCTTTGCTGACTGTCTGTCGTATTGCCACCGCCCACATCACATCACATACAGAGTGCTTCTGGAAGAGTGCATGTTTTGAGCAGACAATCTTGCGTGGCGTCGTGGACATCAACCTCGCATATGCATGTTGCGTTGAGTAGCTCGCAAGTTGCTGTCAAGCACGTAGCCTGAGATAAGAAAAGACTGTCAACGGCGTCAACTAGTTGGAAGTGGGCGAGCTGCCTGCCACTCACTGCGCAAGACGGCAGCGCTCTGAATGCTTGCGCTGCCGTATCCATTGGTACGAAAGGAGGGGGGGGGGTTCGAGAAACCAAGGAATTAAATCTCAATTGGTTGAGATGGCGCACAGAGAGGAGAGAGCGAGGTTGCTGATGACGACGCGTGAGGGCATAGTTGACTCTGGCCAATAGTCTCAACACACGAGCATCGTGCAGAGCCGATCAGGTACAGAGACCCAAATGCTTGGTCGGCGGTATTCTGATGCTCTTGAGTCTTGAAGTCGGGTTTCTGAATAAAGACGGTTGACGAGATTGGAGAGTTAGTTGTCCAGACTCCAGACTCCAGGCGCTGGGAGATGGTGATATGACTTCGACTTGAACCGAAGAATGAGACATCGGCGCCCCGCGTCTCTTATGATACGGATATGATACGGAGTACTCCGTAGTGTCCTACGAATTGGCGAAATGCCGGCATAAAGAAATGCTCTGAGACATGATCAGCAGCTAACAATGTGATATTGTTGGAACGACCCGGCTAGGCATCAGCAGGACCAAGATTAAGACTCGGCCATGGTTGGAGAACTAAGACTTGCCGTCCTTTGGAGAGCAGCGCCAGCAGACGCCACACCACGTTAGTCATGCACCTTGTTCTTCAATTATGTACGGAGTAGATACTCTGGAAGTTTACTGTTTCCTTTTCATTCTTCGTTTTGGGGAGATGGCAGACACCCTATTATTGGCTGTGGCTTGTGGCAGTGTAGACAATACATATTGTTGGATATTGCAGCCTCACATCTTAGGCATCACTCATTTTTTCGCGGTACCTTCCCTTTTCGCGGCCGATTGCGAGACCTCGGTTTATCCGAAATCTCGGCACTTGGGGCAAAGGACCCCTTTCTTTGCCCCCCTTATATTTATATATGCAGCCTCCTTTCCCCCATGGATAGTCTAGATGAATGGATCATCATCACTTTCTCTCCACACCGTCTCACACCCACACATATCACATAATACAGTACGGAGTATTACGGAGCATATTCCGCCAATGTTGGGTTGTTGCACCGGCTACATAAAAAGTCGACGCCAGGTCCGTGCCCTTCCCTCACCCCAACCTCCACACTGCATGTACATGTACTCACTCCTCCGCGGAGGTCCCAGTCCCTCCCCGCGACGAATCGACGAATCGACGAATCAACTAACGAATTTCACATGTGTACATGTGTAGATGGGTTCATCTAAAACAACCAACTATCCCCGGAGGCGCTTCATTTCCGCGTCGTACAGTGGCTCGGCGCTGACCGTCGCACGGATTCTCCGGGCAAAATACTCCAGCTCGACCTTGTCCCCCTGCTGCACTGCGCTCGGCAGATACGCATACGCAATGGGCTTTCCGACCGTGAACCCAAATGCCGCGCTCGTTACGTACCCTGCCGGCTTCCCATCCACGAACACCGGCTCCTTCCCGAGGACCATCGACTTCCCGTCGTCGATGACAAGACACCGCAGTCGGCGAGTAATAGCTTTTCCCGCTTGCCCCCCGGCGGCGAGGCTCTTGATGGCCGACTGGCCGACGAAGGCGCCCTTCTTGTCCATCTTGACCGCGAAATCGACCCCGGCCTCGTAGGGGTTATGCTCCGTCGTCATGTCAGTGCCCCAGGACCGAAACCCCTTCTCCAGTCTCAGAGAGTTGAAGGCGCTGCGGCCGGCGGCGATGACGCCGTGTGCCTGGCCTGCCTCCCAGAGCGCATCCCACAGGCGAAGACCATGCTCGGCACTTGCGTAAATCTCCCAGCCGAGCTCGCCCACGTACGACAGCCGCATGGCGGTGACGGGTATGCCCGATATACTGGCCCTCTTGACTCGGAAATAACGGAGGCCCTTGTCGGAAAAATCATCGAGAGTCACCTTGCTGATGACATCCCGCGCACGAGGTCCCCAGAGCCCGATGCAGCACGTTCCGCCCGTCACGTCGCGAACCTCGACGGCCCTCTGGGGCGCATTCTTGGTCTGTATGCGCGCCTCTCGAGACAGGTAGGCGAGATCGACCGGGCCGTTGACGCCGACCTGGAACACGTCCTCGCCAAGCCGGGCCACCGTCACGTCACTTCGAATCCCGCCCTTCTCGTCGAGCAGGAGAGTGTATGTGACGGCGCCTGGTTTCCTCGACACGTTGCCCGTCGTCACCCAGTCCAGCAGGCCGACGGCTCCCGGCCCGCTCACTTCCAGCCGCCGAAGAGGAGTCATGTCGTACATGGCCACAGAGGTCCGCGTCTTCCACGCCTCTGCCGCCGCAATCTCGCTGTAGTACTTGCTCGACCAGCCATCTCGCTCGACCGGCCGCCATTCGGGAGGCAGCTCGCCCAGCAGCTTCCGGTTTGCTTCGAACCAGTGGGGGCGCTCCCAGGCGCCGGCTTCCAGGAAGAAGGCCCCGAGCTCCCTCTGACGCAGGTAGAAGGGACTCAGCCGGAGGTTCCGCGGGGACTCGCGGGGTTGGAGCGGATGGAGGATATCGTAGATCTCGACAAAGTTTTGCTGGCAGGTTTCGCTCACGTACTGGGGCGTGAGCTGGACCTGTTCAAACCGACCAAGCTCACACTCGGCCAGGTCGATGTGCGATTTCCCCGTCGTCAAAACCTCCGCCAGCGCCCGCGCCACCCCCGCCGAATGAGTCACCCAAACGGCTTCTGCGACATAGAGGCCGTCGATGGTGGGCGACTGCCCCACGAGCGGGCCGCCATCCGGGGTGAATGAGAAGATGCCGTTGAATCCGTCCTCTATCTCACTTTCTCCGAGCGCCGGGAGAAGCTCCCGGCTCAGCTTCCACGCCGCCTCGAAGTCCTGAGGCGTGAATTCGAGGCGGGACGGCATCCGGAGCTCCGTCACGTCCTTGGAGGTAGGGCCGAGCGCGGATGCCGCGATTGGCATGGGGCGGTGGCCGTAATATCCTATGCCGTATCGCTCCCCGTGCTCCCTGAAGTAGAGATCCTGGTCCTGGTGACGAAGAATAGGCAGGCGCGCACTCCTCGACGAGTAATCGCACCCTCTATGCGCGGGCACTGCCGTCGTCTTGACATACTGGTGCGCCATGGGCAGCAGGGGGATGGCAAGGCCGGCCATGGCCCCGACCTCGGCACCCCAGAACCCGGCGCAAGAGACGACAATGTCCGCCGGAATGGTGGCGGCCTCGGTCACGACACCTGTCACGGCGCCGTCCGCCGCTCGCTCTATCCCCGTGACCCGCGTGGACCCTTCATACCGCACTCCCGCGTCCCGCGTCCTCGCCATCAAAAGCTGAACCGCGCGCGCGGCATTCGCCAGCCCATCGCCGGGGATGTGAAGCCCCCCCAGGACAATGTCCGCGTTGAGAAGAGGATAGAGCTCGACGCACCTCTCCGCCGTCACCAGCCGGGCCTCGACCCCCCACGACGCCGCCAGGCCATGTTTCCTCTTGAGCTCCTCCATCCTCTGCGGCGTGGTCGCCACCTCCAACCCACCGACCTGATTGAAGCACGCCTCCCCGTCCTTCTCCAGGCCGAGGAACTTCTCGACGGTGTATTTGGCAAACATGGTCATCGTCCTGGAGGCATTCGTCTGGAACACTAGACCCGGCGCGTGCGAAGTCGACCCGCCCGGCATGTGCAAGGGACCCTGGTCAACTACCGTGATGTCCGTCCACCCGCGCGACAGCAGTTCATCAGCAAGATTCGTCCCGACTATACCTGCGCCAATAATAACCACGCGCTGTTGCTGTCGGTCTGCCATGGTCATGATGTATGGCGTGGAAAAATAACCGTCTTTGAGAATTCCGTATTCATATAGTTTATTCCCAGATGGTGCCACCGCTCACTGACGAAACAAGTGCATGTATATCACCAAGTCAGTCTTTTCAGTCAGTCTTCACCCTCCCCGTAATACTAAGATGTTTCCTCTTTCTTATGAATCAAGTTTGAAATGAATACTTTTGAACTTTCACGTCCAGTATAGCGATCACGTGATCGGGATTTATCCAAATCCTCCCCGTACCCCCATATCCCGCCGCCGGCATCAAGTTGCCTGCTCCGTGCCAAGGCGTCTTGGCGTCGTCGGTCGCAGTCCGGAAATCAGCATTTGGGGCGGCCCCCGTCGATAAAGACACGTCCAGTCCATCCTCGTGGACCAACCTTCCATCCAAACTTGGAACAAGTTCCTACTTCCCAGCGGGCTGCTAGCTCTGTCTCCGATTTCCATGCACGGTGGCAAGCCTTGCAGCACTAGCCGTGGACGGATTAGATTGTCCAACTCCCCCAATCGTACCGAGTGTGCTTTCTGATTTACCGATGCGTCATTGCCGCCGGCTGCAAGGAGTGTCAGGAGATTACCACTTTCGGGAGCCCATGTCATTTGTCACGGTCACGGCGCTCTCTCTCTCTTTCTCTCTCTCATACCCGTCTCCGAGGCCGGTCAAGTACTACAAGCCAGATGAGATGGGTGCATGGGGTCGAGACTCGACGAGCCCATACCGACGGCAGGAATGAAAGCAACCCGGTTTACCAAGTACACTGTACGTACAAGTAGGCGTGGCGTTCAGAAAACCAGTGCGCAAAAACTATTACATTATCTACCATTTTCCAAGTCCAAACAAACACGCCCAACGTCTGATTATTCCAATCTATTCCGTGGGGAGGGGCTTGCTTCCCAATCATCGTGAACCCCCCTCGAGAGAATGTTCCCGCCGTTGCAAATTTTGCTACTCCTACATGTGGTGGAAGATGCCATCGTCATTGACGTTCCCACCATCCCACCACGATCGATTCCTGTTCCTGTCAAAAGTAGAGCTAGTCTCGTGGTACACCAGATCCACCATGTCATCGAACTGTAAGGTATCCGCATATAACCACGGCGTGGTGTTGAACGTCAGGCTGTCCGCCTGCTCGGCAGACAGCTCATTGCATGTATCATGTCCTCGGGAGCCTGGCGAGGAATTGACAGTGCATTTGTACGAGAGAGTGGGCGCATCTTGTCCACCATCGGCGGTGTTGACGGTAATTTCGGGCGACGTGGCCACGATGATGTCGATTGTCGTAGTCTCGTCTTCATCTTTGCATGCCACCGTGGAAGCCAAAGAGGCATCCAGCAGTCCGGTATTTGCAAGTTGGCGGGAATCGGCGGTGCAATTGAATTGTAGAATATTCCACATTAGAGGTACGCTGAGGTAGATTCTGGACGGCATCCAGTCCTCCACGTCGTTTGTTTCAGACCCAGCAGCGATCCGGGTCATCTTGTCGAGATTTCGGTCCTACAACGGTTCATCATCAGCGCAATGACAGAGAAGTTTTTTTTTTTTTAAAAAAAAAAAAGGAAAGGAAAGGACAAGAAAATTGAGCACGACGGACCAATGCCCTACAGGCGGGCGAAAAGGGGATGAACCCCTTAAGGAACTTTCGACATTTGGCAAAGTCTGCGTTTGACTTGTGCTTCAGTTTCGAAGCAGCCGCGCAGCAATAGTAAAGATGCACAGTGGCGGCGATGGCCGCGATATGCCCAAAGAACGGATCGGTCAGATGCACTTGTTTGTCGAGCACCATTTCTATCATTCGAACAATCCACGTGGCATGGATGAGGGCCAACTCGGAGGATCGTCTCCAGAACGTGTTCGGAATGGCCAAGTTGGGATTGTGCTGCGCCCCAATGATGTACAGGAACGGATGGTTCAGCACGGTGGGTATGGCGTGGTACGTGAATTGCTCCTTCAACCAAGTTGTCCAGTAGTCCCTGTTCATCCTCAAGTCCTCCACCTTTCGCTCGTAGAACTTGACCGAGTCATAGCGATGACACATTGGGATGCTGTTCTCGGCCTCCATAAAGTCCGACAGGACAGCGGCATACGTGGAATCCCTCCGCCATGGTTCTCGGAAAATCCCGTGAGAGCAGTCCAGAACATACTTCCGGACGCGGCTCCATACCCAGCCGACTTGCACACTCGTGTTCCATATGCCGGGCTCACTCGGTACGGTATGGCCGAGGTCGTCTAATGGAAGTGGATGAATTTTCGAATCATTCCCTGTTGGGCTGACTCTGCCGTCGCCCCCGGTCGATGAGGAGCATGATTGGCGCCAGATCTCAGTCGGAGTGCTCAGGATGCCGGTCTGGCGACCATGGTATTGATCGAGAACCTGTAGACTCCAAAACACTCTCTTCTTGCGCTCGGCAGTGTCATCGTCCATAGCGTAGCCCGAATCCGAGTCCAGCATCGCAGATCGGCAAAGTTGGAGGGCCAGACCGAGGTGGAATTGGCCAAGATGAACGTTGCCGTCTGTATAGTCAGCAATGGCAAGGGGGCGCGTGTTGTGGGGGGAAAAAAAAGTGATTTAACGTTAAAGGGAAAAAAAAAAAAATCTTACCAATAAAGGACGAATAAGATAACAGACACAGGCTCTCAATTGTTGCCAGTCCAACGGTGCCGTTCGCAATGCGAGCCATGATCAAGCTTCTGGCATTATCGCCGTACAGCTGCAGCTCCTCGGCTCTCCTGGAAAATCGCGACGTGACGGCCAAGATGCTGCATGCAAGTTCATCAGTAACCAAGCTGACATCGCTAACCTCTTGACGTTCAAAACACCATATCGGCTGTCGATGGCAGAACTCGAAATACAGACGAATCCCCAGGGCAATATTGGGCGAGTCGGGGCGGACATGGGACGTTTCAGGCTCGAATCCGAGGCATGACGGTTGGCTACCGAAAGGGAAAGCGTTGTTGTGACTCTCGATTGCCGGCGGGGTTACCGATAGAGATTTCTCAGAATAAACGGCTGCTTCGTCCGATGTTGGTTCTGGACGTGATATTTGACTCGGCCTTTTTTTATTGTTTACAAAACCTGGTCAGAAGGTACAAACTTGGCATGATGGACGTGGACGTCGTCGGTACAACCTCCCGGTCAAGAGGAGATCCAGTTTCTCTTCGAGATGCGCCAACCTCTCCTCCTAATTTCAGAGTTAGTCACTCGAGGTGGGCAAAGAAAGACTAAATGGAAGGGGGGGGGGAGGGGAGGGGGAAAGGGAACCGGATCTCACGTACAGATCGGCCACTCCTTGCTGATTTGGCTGTCGGTGGATAAGAACATGGCTGCCTCAATCGCACGCAGCTTGAACAAGACGGTTTTTCAGCGGGACAGCGCGTTTTCTTTCTCCTATCAAAGGAAAGGCGTCAGGGTACCAAGCACTTGAGACAAGGAAAGAGGAGAAAAAGACAGACAAACCTGCAAGTGAAGCAGGCATGATGTGATCGTCTTCGTCCACGAGAAGCAGTGCCCGGTGTCTCGTCGGGTACTCCAGGAGTCATGGTGGGTGGCAGAATAATTTACATGCGCAATGAAACAAACAACAAACACACCGAGAAAGAAAGCTGGCGAAGAGATGTGACCTTTGTGTATGTGGTGTATGGGTGGTGTATGTGTGAAAGGGTCATGACTTCCTGACTTCCTGACTGAGTCCTGTGCCTCATCGCCACATTTATCAAGAGGCGGCGGGTGTACGGGCGGATTGCGTGGATGCTTTCTTTTTTGGAAAGGATAGGAAGTGCGGAGTGCGGGGGATGCCTACGATGCCCGTAATCACGATGCCAATGATTCTGGTTGGAGCACTTGGCCGATAAAGGGATAAAGGCCGATAAAGGAGACGCCACCAGCTGCCAAGCAAGCCATTATGATAGGGCCATAAGTAGTACATACATATGTACGCCATGATGTGGCAAGTTGGCAAGTTGGGGGCAACCGCGACCCGCGTGCCCGCCTGGGTTTCAATGCATAAGCTCCGTGGTACATAGTACATTACACATACATATCTATGTATTACTGGTAGTAGTACTGTGGGGCTATGGGGAGGGGTGGAGGTAGTACGTTCTTGGCGGCGTGTGCATGCAAATCTTGTTCTCGTCGTATCTGGTATCTGGTATCTGGTTTATCTTTTTCGAGCCGGGCCATCTTCAAGCCACGTCTACATACGCGTCGGGTGGCCCATTCCATTTCACGTGGCATATGAATGATTGCTGCTCTCCAGATAAAGACTAGGTTGGTTTTCAACGCTAGCCACCAAGGGATGGGCCCATGAGCGTCCGTGATGGCACTGATGGCACTGATAGTCAGACAAAATCGGGGATAAATTTGTTTGATTGATACGATAACTGTCGAGTATGAAATCGCCCTTCATTCACCACTACACCTCACTACACCTCCACCGCGACCCGGTTCACCTTGCCACAGTCCACCGCAGAGCAGAACTTCATGTCCTTCTCAGCCGCCACGGCACTCTTCGGCAAGCTCTGCCGAGCCGGCCAGATCTCTTCGCCGACCCTTGTCTCGAGCTCGTGATGCTCCGTTAGTGCATCACGAACTAGTTTTTGGAAATACAGCGGCCCCTTTTCCATTTTTGGATGCATCTCGCCGTTGACAAACACTCCCGTGTTGATGTTTTTCTGCGCACTCGCACAGAGGACCTTGTCTTCGGACATGATCCTCTTGTAAATGTCGCTGATGAGGTTGAAGTCTTCGTCAGTAGAGTTCTTGTTCCTGTATACCTCGTACTTCATGATTGCTCTCCCCGGGCCAAGAGGCACAAATCTTTGCATGAAGAAGAAATGCGGTCTGGAGCGAATGTCAGCATTGAATGAGAATGGGAATGGAAACAAGAGCGAGAACAAGAACAAGAATGATTCGCATGTCGAGGGAGCCAAGGTCAACTCACGAGACGTTCATCGAGGCATTTGGGAAAAAGTACGTGCTGGCGACGTTCAGGCCCCTTGCGATTTGTTCTGGCTTCGGATTTCCAAAATGTTGAATGTGGCAGCCCTTGGTTTCGACAAAGTACGAGTTCAGATCCGCGATGGTGGGAATGTCGGGATGGGTCGTCTTGCAGTGGTAACATTCGTTGTAGTTGTCTGCCAAGATTTTCCAGTTGTAATCGCCCTCCATTTCCCACGAATGGTCGAATTGGTAGTCATCGAAGTTGTAGTTTTGAAACCTGGGCTGCTCATCAACACCTTCGAAGTCGTCCTGCCACGCAATCTCGGGCTGCTCGCCTGAATCCATGTTCACCCAGATGAACCCGTTCTTGTCCATGTGCACATGAAGGGGGAAGAGCCCATTCTTAGACTTGTCGAAATCCTCCATGTCTTGGTAGCCAGGAGCCTTGGCCAACTTGCCGTTCAGTCCGTAGGACCAGCCGTGATACTTGCAAGCCAAGACACTGCTGCTGTGGCCAGTATCCTTTGTCACGATTGGAAACGCTCGGTGTCGGCAGACGTTGTGGAAAGCGTTGATGTTGTCTTGGCGGTCCTTGGTGACAATGAACTGATACCCAGCCACGTCGTATCGCAGCCAGTCTCCTTGATTCGGGAGTCGAGATTTGTGCGTAGTGAGGAGCCATTTCTTGGAAAAGATTGCTCGTCTTTCGAGTTCGTAAAGCTCCTGTGAAGTGTACCAGCTGGCAGGCAGAGCTCGGATGGGGGTTTCTTTGCCTTGTCCAAGTTCATCCACGGTTGGGTCGCCCCCAAAACCAAAATATCCTTTAAGAAACGATGGAGCCATGGTGACTTTGTGGGGATTCTTTGAACACCTAAAATTGATAATAGTATAATAACTCTCTTTCTACTGTCTTTTTGTAAGAGTATGCACAGAGTCTGGAATTTATGGATGGCAAACCACGGCGTGCAGCGTGGTTCATATAAGAGCCAACACCATGTGTCATCATATCTATCCCATAACAGTACGTGCCCTATTCTCAATAGTGCCTTGGTGCCCTTTCCGGAGTCCGGACCATACATTCTCAACTTGGAACTTGCACCATCTTTGCCGACGGGATGGGGATGGGATGAACAAGGCCGAAGGCGTCCACGTGATCGGCATCCAGGGCCGCCGGATCATGGAGGCGACCACGTGACCGGTTAGGCGCCTCCATGACTTGAATTTTTTCTGGTCTAGATCCGACATGCACCCAGATGTTCCTCAATTGATTTTAACTGTGTACTTGGTCACCGTCGTCGTCCTGTGCCTTGCCGTTTTGGGGGTCGTTTACCTGTCGTGTTGGGATGAAGAAGAGAAGGAGAAGGAAAAGGATGGATAGGTAAATGGGTCCACATGGGTATGGGGTCCATGGAATGCGATGCCAGCCGCCGATGCGACTCTAAATGTGCAGCTGCCTGCCGGCCCGCCGCCACTTGTAGCCTTCTCCACAGTTGCCCGACTGAATTTGCGTCTGCGTCTGCGTCTGCGTCTGCGTCTGCGTCAGTGTCTGCGTCAGTGTCTGCATCTGTGTCTCCGACGACGACCCATTCGTTCCATGATGCATGGCGCAATGATTCAGGACTCGCAGCTTCCCAGGTCTTGTGACCGCTGCCACTCTCTCAAAGAACGTTGCCGGCGTGCCACGAGCTCAAGCGCCTGCGATCGATGCTTGCGCCTTGGCTTGGCTTGCGTGTCGAACCGGCCCTTCAAGAGGCCAGGTCGCCGTCCGCAGCCGTATTCCCCTTCATCACCCCTGCAGCTGCAACAATACCGGAGCCAACACCAACAACAGTTGTCCAGATGGCAGCCTCCAGACCTTGTTGCCCTGTTCAGCGTGCCGGATAGGCTGTCCCAGGAGGAGGCTTGGCTCGTCCATCGCGCCATGGCCAACGATACCTATATCGAGCAGTTTCTGGTCGGGCCAAGCTTCTGCAAGGCACATCGCGAGACCATCCTGAGCCAAATGAGCACGTCGCCGGCGCTTGTGCAGGACGCCTACATGGCATGTTTGCTTTCCGTGCCCTATCCCGGGGAGGATGCAGAAGGCCCCGACACGGAGCAGCGCATCACCACGAGCTTCAGGCGAGCTTCCTCGGCTCTGGCCAAACTGAGGTCCCTCGAGATCGAAAATGCTCGAGACATCTCATCATGCCTGGCACTCGGGGGCTCCATCCTGGCATTCGTTCTACGCTTCGGTGGCAAGGACTGCTTGGCCGTTTGCACCAAGGTCCTGGGTCTGATCAAGCCTGCCTACGACTCCCTGCCGGACCAGAGTCCCCACGCCGACCTAGGTTTTCTCACATGCCTCATCATGTGCGAGACGACGGAATGTCTATTTCAAACCGAGGTGCCCACACTGCGATATCGTCCCCCATCTATCGGGTCGCCAGGCTTCGTGGATCGCTATGTTGGGCTCTGCGGGACGCTTCTCCCGTACTTGTATGACATCTGTGAACATGGCCACCGGTTGCTCCATGGTTTGGATGCTGAACGAGAAGAGCTCGATCGACTGGAGCACATTCTGGAGGCCTGGCGTCCAACGGTGCCAGCGGGGTTCGCGGACAACTATACCTCTCCCGAGATCACAAACATGCTTTTCCAGGCACATGCCATGCAACAGGCCGCCATGCTCATACTCCACAGGCTGCGGTTTCCCTTTGGCACCGAGCAAATTGCTGCCTTGGCCATGGCAAGAAACATCTTCAGATTGCTTGACACGGTGAAAATAGTCTCTGGCAGGACCCCCAGGTGTATTGATTTCGCTCTGATGGTGGCTTGTCTGGAGATAGAATGCGAGGAGGAGAGGAGGGCCCATCTAAGGACGGCCTCCTCGATAGCCGTATACTCGCCTAGATTTCTTCGACGATCCGAGGAATTACTGACAACGATCTGGGAAGCTCGGAATTCCAGCACTCGGCCTATTTTTTGGTATCATCTTGGAAGCATTGCAAAAAACATTGGCTCAGCCGATGTTCCAGGGGCATAGAACCTTGTTCATCATCTTGATCGTTTTTAATCTAGTTGGCAGAATTGGCATACTTGCAAGTACATATATATATACACGACGAGGCTGTGGGCTGGTCCAAGGCTGCTTGTGCCAGGTGCTTGCTGCTGGCCACGAAAAACCCTGGCAAAGGACTTTGGAACCGCGCGGTCAACAAGGAGATTCGGACCATTGACAACGACACACGCTCACATGGTTTTTTTTTTTTTTTTTGAGGGTGGGTCACGCTGCGAATAGTAGCAGGTTGAGTGGGTGCACCATTCATCTGTCTTGATTTATTCACACGAAACCTCCCTCTGTCAGAGAAAGTCTGACCGATGCTTCAGATGGCCTCTACAGCCGCGATGTTCGCACTGGATCCAGCAACTCTCTCATTTCCACGCTCGGCCAGTCGGGGTTCATCGACGAGTCTGGTCGCTCGCGATCCCAGGCCCACTTCTCGGCCAGTTGCGCTGGCAAGGAACCCTCCAACATTTGTACCACGTACTTGCCGATGACTGGGAAGAACTTGAACCCATGGAAGGAACCGCAAGTGGCGATATAAAGGCCCTTAGAGGCGGCATGTGGTGAAATGATGAAATCAGAACTTGTTGTGAAAGCATCCCTGTAATTTTTTTTTCAGTTTTTTTTTTTTTTTTTTTTACAAGTCAGAATTTGTCAGAATTTGTCGAAATTTGTCCGAGTTCTATAGAAAAAAAAAGAAAAAAAAAAACTAAGCAGTGGGCATGCTTTCACGTACCAGCAGATTCGATGTTTCTCAAGTTTCCACGTCGAAGCCTCGCGTCCGTAGAAAAGGCTACTCACGCTCAGGATGTCCTCTTTCAGCTTTTCAGATATCGTCCACTGTGCATAGTCGGCCTCGGCAGGAGGTGTCGAGACATAACGGCCCGGGACAACCTCGTTTGTGTTTCTGAAAATCTTTCGGCCCCACCACTTGAGCTCGCCATCT
The DNA here is from genome assembly GCA_022702365.1 of Epichloe sibirici. Taxonomy (NCBI): domain Eukaryota; kingdom Fungi; phylum Ascomycota; class Sordariomycetes; order Hypocreales; family Clavicipitaceae; genus Epichloe; species Epichloe sibirici. Next base: position 26,018 of record JALAAE010000056.1, on the reverse strand, counting down.
TTGGTTGGCGGCAGACTGCCAACAAAGGGTGCTAGTTTAAAAAGAAAGAATGATGATTAGCTTGTCGTTTACGTACAAAGAATTGGGAATTGGGAACTGGGTCATGGGTTTGGCAAGACGCCCCGCGAAGGGGGGGGGGGGGAAACCTTTTTTGGCCGTGTATCCTTGGATCCCAACGGGCATGTCGGCAAATCTCGCGAGTGCTTCGTCGTCGAGTTTCGTCATCCCGGTCGTGATGCCACCGGCAAGAATCCTCGACTCGGCCCGAAGGTCGCTGATGCCGCTGTGAGCCGCACTCAGCTCGAGCAGCTTCGGCGTAAAGGCGCCGGTACACAGGATGACGCGAGAGGCGCGCAGCGTTCCCCCCGCCGCGGTCTGGACGCCGACGCAGGCGCCGTCCCGGTCGAAGCGCAGCGTCGCGACCTCCTCGGCGACGTACCTCACTCCGAGGTCCATGGCGGCGCGCGTGACGGCCCGCAGGCAATCCCCCGCGGCGACCCAGCCGCTGGCCTTGTTCACCAGGACCTGCTCGACGTGCGTGTAGTCGGACTCGTCGAAGAGGCCGCCGAACATGGTCCTCGCCTCGTCCACCGGCCAGACGGCCGTGTCGCGCGCCCGGCCCAGCCTCTCGAGGTTGCCGATGCAGTCCCGCGCGTAGTCGCGGCCGCACATCCAGTACAGCCCCGTCTGGTGGAAGAAGGGCTTCCAGAGCGGGTCCGAGGTGAAGACGTCCTGGGCCTCGAGGGCCAGCTCGCAGTACAGGGGGTCGTCGTAGTCGGCTCGCATCACCTTGTTCCAGTCCCAGGACGCGGCCACGCGGGTGTCGGCGTCGAAGGCGTCGCGGTCGACCACCGTGACGGACGCGTCGGGGTGGCTGCGGATGAGGTAGTAGGCGGTGGAGATGCCGAATATGCCCGCGCCGACGATGAGATAGGATGATGATTTTTCATGAGTGGTGGCCATTGTCGGTGATTTTTTTTTTCAGCTTCGATCGATGCGATGCGATGCAGGATGACCACCAACGACCGAATGGAACCGAATGGCTGGTATAGTCATAGTATAGTATACTGACCGGGTCGTTGGGGACGGGAACTTTATATTTTCTTTCCATTGCCTCTGGTGAGTCGCACCGGTCAACCCACCTGGTTGATGTACGTACATATGTCGAGTTTTGCGTCGGGTCGGGCCCCGGCATCTTGTCACCGATTTCCGCTCACGTGAGCAATCGCGGGGCATCGAGGTTGCATCGGGCTTCCAAATACTCCGTAAATCGCCATCAATCGGCCGACCAGCCGGCCCCGTTGCCCGAAGGACCTGTCACCTCGCCCGACTGGTCCATACCCTTCCCTATCCTACCATACGCACGGCTACGGCCTACAAGCTGCTTACTGGCTGTCTAGCACCCAAGGCGAGGCAAGGCAAGGCGAGGCGAGGCGAGGCGAGGCCACGAGATCAAGCAAGTCCAATCATCTCGCACAACAGACTTTTCGGGAGGAACAGATGGTGTTTTTTTTTTTTCACGGTTGCTTCATCACGGGACTAGATACGCATCGCAACTTGTCTCTCTCCGTCATTCGCTCGAAACCACCGTCCACAACAAGCAAAGTAGTCAGTCAGTCAAGGGCGGTATATCAGAGGGCCTCAGCCAAAACGGATCCATCACCTCGGTCATGATTGCGCCGTCAAAGATCTGCCATGAATAGTCCAAGTTCATGTTGGACTCCAAAGACTGGATCGACGCCGGCATCTCGGCCGAGGCGCTCGGGTGGTGCAGCTTCTGCAGGTTCTGTTGCAGAATACCTGCCAGCTTGGACCTCAGGTTCGGCCCGGGTTCGTTGGTCTCTTGCAGCATTTCCAGGTGCACGCGGATATTTCGAATGTCTGTGTGCAAAACGAAAGAAAAGGTCAGGTAAGCTTGCTTCCCCTGCCAAAGTAGATGTGGAAGGAGAAGAAGACTAAAAAATAAAAAAAATAAAAAAAACTAACCATCCTCTTCTTCCACACCAGCCTCTATGCCATTAATCACAATCAGAGCAGCCCACGAGATGATGACCAAGTCCCAGTTGGACCAGATGGACTTGTCGTTGAAGTGCAGCTTGAGCGTGGCCCGCGCCGAGAGCAGCAGCTCGTGCTGCTCGTTCATGGAGATGCTGTCGGAGCGCAGGCTGCAGCCCTTGGCGGGATGGTAGATGGACAGGACGACGAGCCGGTGGAGGACGTACTGGCGGAAGACGGTCTTGCGCTGCTGGTCCAGGTCGCAGCAGCCCGACTTTGTGAACTCGACCAGCCAGTCGTCGAGGTTCCGGGCCCAGTCGCGGATCACGGCGGCGTCGACGGGGCTGAAGGACTCGGGCGACGACGACGACGACGAGGAGGAGATGGCTGTTTTGGCGGCGGTGGTAGTGGTGGTGTTTATGGCGTCGTGCGCGCCGCCGCCGGAGGAGGAGGAGGAGAAGCAGGACCATATCGCCGGCAGCCCGCGGCCGGAGAAGTGCGTGAGCCCCGTGTGCATCATGCGCGACAGGCGGTACAGCTGATCCTTGAGCGGCACCTGCAGGACCCCGAGCGGCGGCTCGATAGGCACGGCCGGCGACGACAGGTGCAGCGAGGCGTGCTCCAGGTCCACGATCTGCACGCCGCTGAACAGCCTCCGCCAGTCGCAGTACCCTTCGTCGATCTGCGGCGGGCAGTGCTCCAGCACGAGCCGGTACGCCATGGAGATCCAGATGCCCGTCTCGTAAATGTTGCCCTCGTTGAGCAGGCCGGCGAGCACGAGGCCCAGCACCGTCTGGAAGGCGTACTTCTCCGAGCTGCCCCCCCCGTCCCCGTCCGGCGCGGCGAGCGGCGCGCTGATCTCGCTCCCCGGCACGCTCAGCTGCGCGATGGCGCCGCACATGATGCCGAAGTAGCCGCGCGCCAGGACCGCGTACTCGGCGTCGCCGCGCACGCTCGAGCAGTACAGCATCGCCGCCAGGAGCACCGGCCCGGGAGACGAGAACCTCTGCGCCGTGGGGAAGAAGTGCAGCCCCGGCATCTTGTCGTGGAACCTGTTTTACAAAAGAAAAAAATCAGGATGCGGCAACGAAAAAGGAACCGGGGGGGGAAGGGGGGGGGGGGAGGCATGGGAAGCAAAGCAAAGCAACGCAAAAAAAAACGAGTGAGAAACCGCACGTCTTCCACAGGTGTCTGATAGTACTTCTCTTCCACAACGCCGCGTCCGGGGAGCCGGGACAGCATCGCTCCAGCACGGCCGACACCTCCCAGAGCGTATCCAGGGGCTCGTCGTCATGCCACGGTTCCACCGCGTCTTCCACACGTAGTTTCGCCGCCGCCCCATGCTGCTGGCCACCGAGGTAGCTGGGGGTATTATTATCGCCGCCACCGCTGCTGGACCCCCCAAGGTTCAGCCCGAGGTGGTCCTCGATCGCCTTGACCCTCTCCAATATGTCCTTGGCCACGTCAGGCGACTGGTACCCCGAGAGCGGGAGCGAGGCCGGCACCATCAGGGCCGAGGCATTGGCGCGGGGGACGAAGATGCACGGCAGTCCGGCTCGTTGGCAGCGTCGGCATGTGTCACCGGTGTCGATTCTACACTTCATCTTCTGTCTCCGGCAATTGACTGGAGAGAAGGGGGGGGGGGAAGAAAGGGGGGGGGAGGAAGAAGCAAGGCATTTTAGTTTTTTTCTTTTTTTTTTTTTTTTTTTTCACGACAAACAGCCGATGGAAAATGGGGGCTCGCGCGCGCACGCGCTCTTGAAACAAAACTTACTGCAGGCCTTGCGAGCCTTGGGCTCGGCTGAATCCTCTTCCATATCAGATGGAGGACTACCTAACTATGTGGATCGAGGGGCGATGGAAATTGATTACAGAAACTAGTAGATTAAAAAAAAAATTTTCAATAAATTACGATGAGGAGTCCAAGTGGATCTGTGTGCCAACGTGTTGCGCCTATTATTGCCATGATGATGCGGGGCAGCCACGTGAGAGCCCGGCAACGCGGGACCATCTATTTTTAGGTCACAGTCACAGTCTTGTCTTGGCGTCCAGGAAGAACAAGTTTCTTCCATCCTCGGCAACCAGTACATGCCCGAATCTTCCAATGTGCTCGCTCGATTTGCTGACCAGCCGGTCGAGCGTCTGGGCATCTCCGTGGTTGGCCAGGAACCGCTGACCGCTGCCCCGGATGCGGCCGACGATGAGGCCCATGGCGGGCGTTCCATCTCGGTGAAACTCGACGGTATATGTCTATTGCATCTTAGTCACGAGCAAAAAAATAAAAAAAATAAAAATAAAAAATTCATCACGATACGACAATGTCATCCATACCTCTATGGCGGCAGGGCCTTGCGCAGATTCAATGAATGGCGGACTGTATTCATCCACGATGGGGGGCAGGGGATTGCTCTCGGGATAATGGCGCCCATCGCCTCTGGGTCCTGCCGATAGACAGATGGCGTGTTGGTGCGTGAGCACGCCCCCGTTGGCAAGAATCAGACCGGTGCGATATGTTTTGGCACGTAGTGCTCGGGTCATGGCCGTGATTGCCTGTATCGTTTATCGGTGGTTAAATCCCATTGTCCGTCCAGTTGCGGCTTTCCCCCCTCTCGCGACAAGTCGCGGCACTTACATGCATTGAATAGTTATTCCCAGCGCCGCCAAAGGACGTTAGGCCGCCGAGTAGAGTGATCGGCTTTTGCCATGACGTGGTGGACAGACCGACGTGGTCGCACGCTAGCTTGGGGACGATGGGGAAGCATCTGCGTTGCATTTTAGATTAATGATTTGCAAGTGCCAAAAGTGATTTGCGAAAGAATGAAGAAAAAGAAGAAAAAAGTAATTAATTAAAAAAAAAAAAAAAAAAAAACTCACGAGTAAAAGTCATAGCAGTCGATATCGATGGCGGAGAGACCAGAAACGTCCAATGCGGCATCAATAGATTTACCAATCGCCTCGCTCTGGTATAGGTGGCGTCTCTTCCAAACTGTCATTTCAATATTCACTCCGTCAGTGCCTGCAGCCAGGTGGAGAAATAAGAGCCATCACGAGCCATCATCCTTCCCAATACTGACTGACATTCGTTCTTTTCGTGCGTCCCAGCACCCCCCAGGACATATATCCACCTGTCCTCGGAGATGCCGAGCTTTTCGGCATTCTCGACCGAGGTGAGAATACACGCCGCAGACAGATTCACGCCATTGAACGCATTCATGAGCAGGGGATCTGGTCTGGCATTAGCACCCGGCTCATTCGCCCCCAAGACTCACAATATACTCAAATCAATCAAGCGGGAGGGGAGGGAGGGTAGAGGTGATGGGGGCCAGAATTCACAGGGATCGCAAATCATTCGATTCTTGTCAGACGGCGCGCCGATCTGCTCGGCCGTCTTGGCGGGCTGCTTGTAGTTCCAGGAATACTCGTTTTCCGACCCGATTCGATCAAAGGCTGCGTACATTGTCGCCGACTCCATGTCGTTCTGCCGCGCGGATTGTCCCCGATGGGCGCGACGACCATTTTCGTACAGCGGGTAGACGTGTATGGGAAGGCCCATGGAATGCAACGTGCCGGGGCCTTTTTTTTTTTTTTTTTTTTTTTTTTTTTCCATCTCAGACAGACGGTCAGTCAGACAGGCCTCTTGTCAAAATTCGGGCACAGGCCGAATGCGTCGACGTACATCTAGGACGCCCGTGTAGTGCTTACCCTCGTTCAGAATGGAAAGATTCAGCGACGCCCGCTGTTTTCCATTAGGATCTGGCTCCGGCCATCCTGGCGGGGGAATCTGTCCGCGTTTTTGGCACGAGGCCACTAGGCAGAAGCGCACAACGAATTAATCTCCATTTTTGTGGGGTTTTTTTTTTATATATTATGTTTTTTTGTGTGTTTTTTTTTTTTTTTTGTTGTGTCCGAGGCCGCGGGGGGAGAAAAAAAAAAGAAGAAGAAGAAGTCTTACGCGATGCAAGCGCCTCCCCGCCCGTTATGACGGTCACTGCACTCCTTCGCGCCGCGACATCTCTTGCCGCTTCGTCGCATTGCAGTGCCGGTTGGTTGCCGCCATGCTCGCCAACTAGCTGTCGGGATGGACGCAGCCCCAATCGCTCGGATACGACGGCCGGAAGATCATTGTATGCCCAGGTCCATGTCGGAACAACCCTGAGACTGTCGATTTGGGACACCAGGGCCTCTTGCGATTGCTTGCCTAGGTCAGTGTCTTCGATGGCATGTCGAATGGCCTGGACCATGAGCTGGGCCGGCTCCAATGCATCCTCGATGTTGAAAGACTTGTTACGAACATCGCCGACGCCAACGATGATGGGAACGGCAGGATGGGCGAGCATTGTGACTCAAGATGGGTTGTTCAGTGTGGGGTGAAATCATTCGTCGTGTACGGAGTATGTAGCTTCTTCATGTATGAGGTTAGCAGCAGCCGTTTGTTTCATGGGCGCTCCCTGGTTTTGGCCGGATGGAACATTCTCATTATTAACCCAAGTTGCCAAGGCATGTGCTAAAACCACGAGGTCCACCGCGCCGGGCCGAGCTTACCATGATGGGATGGGGGGGGATGGGATGGGATCGGATGGGCTGACAAGGCAAATAATTTAAATTACCGAACTCCGCTCTGCCTTCCCCGCTCGAATTGCCCATCAACCGAGACAAACTTCGGCGCAACAGGTCCTCGGACCTCTGTTATTGGTCCGATTGTCCGCAGACTTGTCTAGCAGACGTGCTATTTAGACGTGTTATAAGACGTGTCATTGAGCCAACAAGGAATTCTCTTCCTCCATCAAAGACAGTCAATGTCAACTCTTTTCCTTACCGTCCGTTTCTACTCGTCTTCACACGGAACATCATCTGCACACTGGTAGCGTAGCTTGCTCGATATGGCCCACCAGGAATTCGCGAGACAGCCTCCGAAGCTGTCCATCTATGAGCTTGGCTTCCCCGCGCCGTACGTGGTCCAGGTCACCATCAACCGAGAGTCGCACATGAACGCGATCCCCGTGGCGGGACACTGGGAAGGCGCGAGACTGTGGGAGTGGTTCGACGAGGAACCTTCGCTCCGGGTCGCCATTGTGACGGGCAAAGGGGAAAGGGCGTTTTGCTGTGGCGCCGATCTCAAGGAACAGGCGCAGAGAAGGCAATCATCTGAGAACAATCCAGAGGCCTTCCTTTTCCCCCCGGGAGGCTTCATGGGCCTCTCACGACGCGTGGGGAAGAAGCCAGTCATTGCAGCCGTGAATGGATTCGCCTTGGGCGGTGGGTTCGAAATTGCCCTCAATTGGTACGTTGGGCTGAGTATACATCACGCACCCGCAAACGTGCCCATGTTTCATGTTCCCCCTTGCCATTCTTTTCAGGACCCAGACTGATCTGATCTGATCTGATCTGATCTGATCTGATATCTCTACCTAGTGACATGGTTGTCGCATCTCCCTCGGCAACCTTTGGTTTGCCAGAGGTGAAGCGAGGACTTTGGGCAGCGGCAGGCGGCATACCTCGGGTAGTAAGAACTTTTGGGATGCAAACGGCATCCGAGATTGTGCTGGCCGGGAAAGTGCTTGCTGCAGACGAGGCCAGCCGTCTTGGATTCTGTCGAGTTTCGGCGTCTCCAGAGACTGTGGTCCGGGAAGCCATCGCTTTGGCAAGTCACGTTGCAAGCATGTCACCAGACGCCATCATAATCAGTCGTGCTGGACTGCGAGAGGCGTGGGAGACTGCCAGTGTTGAACGAGCAGCGCAGCTTGTGCAGGATCGCCATGGCAAGCGTCTTTTGGAGGGGGAAAACCTGCGAATCGGGCTCACGGCATTCGTCACCAAGACAGATCCCAAGTTTGTACCTTCAAAGCTATAGCTCCGGGCCCCTGCCATCCTTCCATAGCTTCTCCGGCGCAAGCTAGATGCCCTTTCGTCCCCTAGGCTTTCAGCGCGCGTGGCGACTGAATGAGGACCTAGAGTCACCCATCAATTATCCCCCGTCGTCAGTTTGCATCTTGTTGTGGCCGGTCGGTCGATCTGGTGGAATCCGAAGCCAAGGGCAGGCATGCGAGGTGCGGCACATGGCTCGAAATCAATCGACGCCGTCGTTGAGAAACTTCAAGTAGCGCTAGGTGAGCTTCTTTCATTTTGTGCTCAGACGAATGACTTTGTTTGAGCTCCGTTGGTAATGGAAACGTTCAGTGCCAGCGGACCGACTCTGTCATCTCTGAACTGTTTTCTCTCCCGCTCTTCACGTCACGCTTTGTGTCGACCCGGCTGCCAGTTGGGTTAGCAATCTGTCTTCTTACCTGGCTAGTTGCGCAAAGATCAACCCAAAAAGCTTTTTTAGTTTTTATTTAACACTATTAATTATAATTAATTATAATTATATATTCTATTAGTTCATGTTGGAACAAGCATGATATCAATCGCGGCACGCAGCCGCAATTGCCCGGCAAAAGGTCGGCCCGCACGCGCGGCAACGAATGAAGATAAAATGTGCCGCTTGGTCCAGTGCTGCTTGGTGGGGGCCCAGATGTTGTCGTTTCATTGGCTTGGTAATACAGTCCAGCTTGCCTGAGATAAGTCGTTATCAACAACTTGTCCAGGGGGCTCCCGTATTAGTCTGTGCCACATTTGGCAACGCGCTGGCGCAGCGGGGGGAAACCGCTGACCCGTCATTTTCCCCAATGGGGTTTTTTCACCAATTAATGTCACTCTTCACTTCTACCCGATCCATCGTAATATTGTGCGGAACTCGGGATTCGCATTCTTCTACAACTCGTCGGCCAGAAACTATTGTACTTCTACAAATGACGCCCGTTATCAACCAAATGTTGAACGCACGGCGCGAAAAGGAGTGCGTCGGCCTTACAAATGAGCGAAAATACTTCCGGGTGGACGGCGCGTGGATCAAGCGTAGCCTCCGTCCATCTGAATGGCAGACAAACCCCTTTGCAGGCACGTTATTCATACCAAGATTTGGTAATGAACGTGTTTTGAACGAGGCCGCCGCCATGCGCTTTATATCCGAAAAGACGGACATACCGGTTCCCAAGCTTTACGGTTGTTTTGAAGACGACGGCGCCGTCTACTTAATCATCGAGTACGTTGATGGATTGACGATGAACCATCTTACCCCCGAACAGCGCAGAATTGTTGAGACAGAGTTGGAGCGTCACGTGGAAACTCTGAGAAGCTTGAAGTCGGATACTTGGGGCGGGCCATCTGGAATTGTGAGTTCCATCTCTCCCCGGATCTGGAACACTAGCATGTCTTCTTCTTACGTTCCTTTCAGCTGACCGACCCATGAAACGCAGGTTGTACCACCGTATCGACTCGTGGCCAGTTCAGCCCGCTCGCAGTGGAAGATGAAATCCAGGCAATCGAAAGACCTCGTCTTCTGTCATAATGACTTATCCACGCATAATGTCATTGTCGATCCAGCGACGTTGAAGATCAAGGCAATCATCGACTGGGAATACGCTGTTTTTTTTTTCCCGAGAATTTGAGGCCATGTTCTTTCGCCGACCTGGACCGTCAGTTGCGCTTGAGGGAGAATGCGACGATGAGAAACAACTTCTAGCCATCATGTATGAGAACGAGATGAGTTGACGAGTCTTACTACGTACGAAAATGTGGCAGCTTCCTTCAAATCATTCATCTCTGACATATAAAACTCTAGTTGCTGTGCTTTCCACGGTGTGCCCTACACGATAGACTAATTCGAAAAAAGGGCCGAAGGTTTTATTGATTTAATTGGATACATAAACAAGGACCTCGCATTGGAAAATATGCCCCATCTCGGTTGAGGATACACAGACTTCTCGGCATTATACTTTGGATCACTTGTGCTGAAAAGGTGGTCGTTCTTCAGTGAGTGATTGCTCGATCCAAAGTAGATTTGTGATCAACGTTGGCTATGGTAAGACAATTCTTAGAGCCTGCGCTACCTCCATAATCGGATGAAATTGCTCACATTGCAACCCGTTTATTTGGGTTTGGCTTGGGGTGCGCACTTGCCCAAGGACAGCCCGGTTGTGTAGATAAGTCATCTAATTCTATAGAAATACATCTAATTCTATAGAAATACATCTAATTCTATAGAAATACATCTAATTCTATAGAAATACATCTAATTCTATAGAAATACATCTAATTCTATAGAAATACATCTAATTCTATAGAAATACATCTAATTCTATAGAAATACATCTAATTCTATAGAAATGCATCTAATTCTATAGAAATGCATCTAATTCTATAGAAATGCATCTAATTCTATAGAAATGCATCTAATTCTATAGAAATACATCTAATTCTATACACATTGCATTTAAGGACTTCAGAGGGCATTGTCTGTGATAACGATGCTTGGCCGATAAGAGAGAATCTGAGCTTTGTCTTTGGTGCGAGAAAATTCTTGAGTGGAGATATGTGAATGGCTAGGCTTTGGTCCAAGCCTAAATTGAAAGAGCCTGGAAGGTTAACAAACTATCATGGGAAATACTTGTGATGAGAATGGAGGGGTGTGGGTGAGCCCTCTTTTGGTATCTATTTAGTATCTACAGAGCGCCTACTCAAATATCTCAACGAGGTGATAGGATGACAACAAAGCCCTCTTTTGGTATCTTGGACAGCTTCTGGGATGCGCCTGGCCGGACAGCAACGCATGAAAAAAAAAAAATGCAAAGTCTGCATGGACAGAACAGCAACTCGCCGTGAAAACTTGCGTGTTAGATCGAGATCGTCGCACCTGTGCAATCGCACGAACTTGGGCATCCACTCCTCCGCATCTGTAGCTGCACGGCAACGAGAGTAGCGCGGCCGGCATCGCACCGTCGTGAAGTGCTCGATACTTGTCCGAAGGTGTTATTGATTTAATTGGATACATAAACAAGGACCTCGCATTCATGTGTCTAGGCGCCTTCGGGGAGACCTTTGGGGAGAACTTTGGGGAGAACTTTGGGGAGACTTGATGCCAGCGCTGCTGGCTCGGGGCGATGGCCTCGGGAGACGGTTGGCAGACTCGTGGGGGATCTCTTCAAGCGCCCCCCGAGAAGGTTTGTGGCCTTTGTCGTCATCATCCTGGCGAGCATGAGCCTCGTCCAGAGGAACCTGGCCGGAGGAAACCTGCGACAACCAATCCAGAACGCTGACCGGCTCTTCTTGGTATCGAGCTAAAAGTTGGCTCATTTGGGTAGGAGGGAATGGCTTGTCGGCAGGCTCGTCGGTAGGCTCAGCACCGCCTGACATGGCAGCTAGTTGTATTAAAGCCCATTGAATCTTTATGACAGTAATGAATCTGGGTGCGTCGATATTGTCCAGAGTCACGTCAACAGTCTGGCCTGATAAGATTGGCCGGTTAGACGGGTATACGTTGGCTGCCACGGCAGGATGAGGCGTCTGGAATAGCTCAGCTCGGAAATCATGCTGCCGCTGCTGGTTGAGAGTATCGGACGCCTTGGTGTGCTGGTTCTGCTGTAGCCAGCGAAACTCGAGCTGAACGATTACCTTACTCTGAGCCTCATCAAAAGGCATTGAGCCTAGATATTTGAGGCCAAAGTAGGCCTTGCCCCACCAGGTATGAAGCGATGGGCTCAGACAAATCATGTTCCATGACTTATCTGAATTGCCCAATTTGAGATTGATTCTCGTTTCGTCGTCTACTTCATCCAGGTCAAAAAGGAGTCCATCTATAATGTTATTAAATAGCATGTCCATAACTTGTTCGCGATCACTTCCGGACCAGGAAAAGGGGACCACGTGGCAAACCTGAGGACAGTCTGTCTTGGTTATAATGCATTGATGGCCGTCTCGCTGTTGGCATTTCATTGCCTCCGCCTTGTTGCGGTTGGCGTTGGGAGATGAGAAACTGACTCGACTGCCGCTGTCGCTGCCCATACCGCTGCCTTCGCTGCGGAACCGCTTGTGTCCAGTGCTGGCGGCTAGGTCAAGTTCATTTCCGATCGAAAAACGTTTTCTTGACATTGCTGCCTCGGCTGACCACGCCTCGCCCGATTTAGGCTTGCTTAACCGCGTGTTGCTTGCTTTCTTGGGTCCTCTAGTGACTTGACATGAAGATCAACAGAATGGCCTTTATACCGTGAGTGAGGCTAAGTAAGTACTTACAGCACCAGATAAGTTGAGGCAAATAGCCTAAGGATTTAACAGTTCCTGAAGAGATGAAGGGTGGTATAGGCACTGTGTCCTTCAATTTCTGTAATGGCATGACCATGAAAAGCGAAAACGTAGCAGCATTGACTTGAAATTCTGGATGTGTAGAGCGAAGCCGATTCTCAATCTGCGTAACAAGATCTAAACGTATCTCGTACTCATCGACTGGGAGAAGTTCAACAGGTGGCTGGTAGGTAGGGCGATCATCTAGGAATCTCTTCAAGATATCCAATGCCATAGGATGATCCTGATACTGCTGACAGTAAGCAGCGTACGCGCTGTCAAGCTGAGAATTATCCATCATTGCGTGTTGAAGATGCTGATGGAGGTGGGAGCAGGGTGACCGTGGTGATGGAATTTGTGAGAAGGGGAAGGGGCGTTGCGAAAGTGGGCAAAGGCAAAGTTGTTGATAATGAAGAGGTAGGGTCAAGCGTGCAAAAGAAGTAGGGTGAGGCGTGCATTATGTAGTGCGATGGATTTGTGTGTGAGGAAGTTTTCGGTCTGCTGGCTAATGACAACCTGTGACTTTAAAGTTATCACGTAAGTCAAGCGAGCGAGGTGTGAGCCACCTGGTCAGGCTGTGAGCCACCCTAATCGGGCTAGCGCAGCCGCTGGGCAGCTAGAGCGTAATCGCTTTTAATTAGTGCAAATTATAGTAACTCCCTTTAGAGCCTGTGCTAGTTATTTCTAGCTAATTCTAATTAGCATTAAGTTTCTCTACTTTACACACCTCGCTCGCTTGACTTACATGGGAAAAAAAAAAAAAAGTCAGATCCATGAATCACAGCACCTTGGCCGTCCTGCACTCGTTTGAGTCAAAGGAGACCCACCGTAGGCTACCACTTAAAGTAATCCCCCACAGCAACGGAAGTTTAAATACGCAGCAGTGACTAGGCCTAAAATAGAAGAGATATTTTTATATTTTTATACAATTAGATGTATTTTTATACAATTAGATGTATTTTTATACAATTAGATGTATTTTTATACAATTAGATGTATTTTTATACAATTAGATGTATTTTTATACAATTAGATGTATTTTTATACAATTAGATGTATTTTTATACAATTAGATGTATTTTTATACAATTAGGTGCATTCCTAGTTTTACACAAAATAGTGCTAGACCAAGTGCTACTGCGTATTTAAAAATCCGTTACTGCGTTCTGCATTCTCTTCAGGATTTAGCATCATTGCCTGGGCATCACTTTTCCTTTCTTGCGGCAGCCTCCTGTATTGCGTTTGCCATCGTGCTTCGTGCCGTGCTTTGTTTACTATTGTTTACTATTGTGCTTCGCGCTATGCTTCGTTTGCCATTATTCTTCGTGCCGTGCTTCGTTTGCCATCATGCTTCGTTTGCCATGCTTCGTACCGTGTTTCGTACCGTCCTTCGCGCCTCGCCTCGTCCGTAGATCTATCCGCAGCCCTCCCTTCCATCACCCAACCCAGTGACCAAGTCCCCCGCTCAGCTCACAAAAAGCAACCCGTGAACCACCAGGCCAGTAAATCACCGTCAACAAGGCATTCGACCTCTTGCCCACCCGCTTACCAGTCCTTCCCGAAAACAACGTCAGGCAGATAATGCACCTCGTTGCACATGATTGGAAGAAGAAGACGGTTCTCCCCACGGGGCCAAGACGTCCTCGATGCTTCATCTCTTGTACGCTACATCGTTCCGAGTACTCGCCTCATGGCAGGCAGGTGCGTCTCGGCTTTTCGCTCTTTGTGATTATTTACCTTGGAAATCAGAACCCCTTGCTCTCGGTGTATGGAGCGTCCAGGTCCTTCTCTTGTGTGCAAATCGCTGAAAAAACGCAGAGGATGAAGAACAATCGCCGTTGATGTCGTACATTTCATGTCTTGGTGGATTATCCATTCAGAAAACATCACTTCCCGCGAAATAAAAAAAGGATGAATAGAATCAGATCAATGGTGTTGCCAATAGGTAATATGAGCTGACCGGACACGCAGTCGTGCAACAAAAACCCGACCCCTTCCCAAACGCCACTGCGAGTGTATCGATTCAATGTAGTGCCTTCCCCCCCCCCCCCCCCCCCCTCCCCTTGGTCCCCCGTTTGGTAATGACCTCTTTGAGAAGCTCTCGATGCTTTGCAATCAAGTCCTTCACCTTCTTCCTCGACCACCGCTGCCACCAGGCATGCCTGACATACCTGGCATGCCGCCGCCCATGCCCATCTGCTTCATCATGGCTTGCATATCCAGCCCACCGGGCATGCCGCCACCTCCACCCAGCATTTTCATCAGCGATCCCATGTCAGGCATGCCACCAACTCCTCCTGCTCCCCCGGCTCCCCCGGCTCCTCCCATGCTTTGCAGTCGTTTCTGCATGGCCGCCATTTGCTGAGCCTTGTTGCCGCCGGACATGGCTTGCTGTGCGCGTTGCATGTTCTTCATGTTGCCTCCCATCTTCTTGGCCATGCCTGCCATCATGCGTTGCTGCGTCAGTAAGTCTTCCACCTCTCGAACTGATGTTCCCGAACCGCGAGCTATTCGCGTCATTCTTGTCGGTTGCTCAATCAGAATCTTGCCATCCGAGTCAAGCTCCTTGTCTGTCATGGAGTCGCATATGTATATCATGCGTTTGAGTTTGGCACCTCCCTCCTCGTCATCCATTCCCTGCATCATGTTGCTCATTCCGGGAATCATGCCGGCCATCTTTGACAAGGGTCCCATCTTCATAATGTTGGATAGTTGATCGCGCAGGTCGCGTACAGTGAAGATGCCTTCCTGGATATGCTTCATTGTGTCCTTCTGGCTGAGGTTCAAGCTTTGGACATGTTCGACCAATCCTGCCATGTCTCCCATGCCCAACAACTTTTGAACAAACTGCTGAGGCGCGAACCGTTCGAGATCCAGCATGTGTTCACCGGTGCCGATGAAAACGATGGGAGTGTGTGTAGCTGCGACCGCAGAGATGGCACCGCCACCATGAGCATGGCCATCGGTCTTGGTTATGATGATTGCTCCGAAACCAGCCGCTTCCTTGAAAGCCTTTGCCTGTGACTCTGCCTGCTGACCAATTGAGGCATCCAAGACCATGATGGTTTCGTCCGGCCGAATAGCCGTCTGGATATCAATCATCTCCTGGAATAGAGCCGACTCTTGACGATGTCTACCCGAGGTGTCAACAATAATGACGTCAAACTTGTCCTTCTTGAACTGTTCCACGCCAGCCCGCGCTACCGCGGCAGGATCCGTTTCTGTCAAAGACCCGTAGTATGGGATCTTGGCTTTTGTCGCATTTTGTTTCAGCTGATCAAAGGCGCCCGCACGAAAAGTATCTGCGCATACAAGGCATGCCTTGAAGCCCCTCGTTTGGTAGTGTCTGGCCAGCTTGGTACACGTGGTAGTTTTACCCGCACCCTGGAGGCCGACAAACATGATGACGTTGGGCCTTCCTTTCTTCGGTTTGAACGGTTCGGCGTGGGGGTCGACGAGTGCGACGAGTTCGTCGAAAACGGCTTTCTGGATCAGCCGTTTTTTGTTGACGGCCGGGGGAAGATCTTTGAAACTGACAGCGCTCTTGATGGATTTTCGAAGTTGCGTAACAAGTTTGACGTTGACATCGGCTTCGGAAAGGGCGTTGGAGATCTCCGTGAGCATCGCGTTGAAAGCCTGGTGACGAAGCAGAATCATTAGCAGATGAAATCTTGAGAGTCCAGTTCTTCGGCACATGCGTCTGCTGAGCATTCACCTTCTCATCGAGATTTTGGTCTCTGGTGAGGTTGGTGACCGCCGCATTGATGCGGCGGCCGAGATCTTGAAGAACCATGGCGGCAGAGGTGTCGCAGCCGCTGGGTTAGAAGCGATAGCCGTTCAACTTGTTGTTGCGATGGGTGGGTGGATTTGCAAGGTGGCAGCCGTCGACATTGTTATGTTGCCTGTCCGGATCCTTGTCAGACCGGTCGTGGAGTTGGAGGCGGGGCAGTTTTTGGTGGGGCTGGTCGGCGGCAGCATCAAGTTTTTTTCCGTTGACTAACGAAAACTCTCAGCGTACCATATAGACGTCGAGCCACAGATTCTGGATACCACGACAGCAATAAATTATACTCTGCTCAGTCGGCATAAACATGTTCTCTGGCAAGGAATACATAGCTAACATTAATGTTGTCTTCTACGCGCAACAAGTAATCCGTATACCCACTACAAAGCTAGCCCCTTGGCACCCCTTGTCCATCTGTACAAGGAAAGGGCCCGACGTCGTGCTCGGTGTTCCTCCCAGTCCGTCGTGCCCGATCCGCGCACGCTGTATAGAGTGGACCGAACAACCTTGCGGAAATTCTTCTGTTTATCAATCGTGAGCCCCCCCCCTTTTCCAATCCAGAGTAGCATGCGCGTGGTCAAATCACTGATGACTTACCTGGAATTCCGTATTCAAGGTGACCACACACACCTCGTGGGCTCTGATGATGTTCTCGCAGGCTTGTTCTACCGATTCGTTCGGACCCAGTTGAGGCATCCTGTCTGCAAACAGAAGGAGGATAAAGCTACCTTGAAGCAGGTATATTCCAAAAAGATAAGACATGAAGGTGAGCTCCGGATCGATGGTGAGAATCGTTGAAACAGACTGCGACGCTGTGATGGCATGAGATGCACATTCAGTAAATCGCTTCGATGTGATCCAGTCGTCGCCGCCGTCCAGCATGGAAATAGCATCCCATTTTCCATGTAGGAGAACATGAAGAACATGAAGAATGTGAGCGCTGTACGCCTTCACTAGACGTACTTTTGATTGGTCCGCCTCTCGCATCGATGGAGATGTCGCCGCGTTGAAGCCCGCAGGTGTGGGTAAGCCGCTCAACAAATCTCGGCCGGCCTGCCCGGGTATTTGAAATGCGCTTGGAGCAGGGGCGACGAAAGGGGCGGCATCGCGACCGAGACTGTCTAGGCTGGATTCGTAATTTGCAAGCAAATCTTGCACGACCGATACAGCATAGGCGTCTGCCTGTTGTCCGAGTCGAGGATGGCGTCGGCGATGGTGAATCACAATGATATCCCCCAGGATGGCCATGAGTGGCAAGAAATACTCTAGATATCCGGTCCCAGTGGCCAACACAGGTGGGCCAATGACCCTTGAGGGAAGGTCCTTTGGCAGGATGGCATCTAGGTTCTCCCACACATTATCCGGCAAAGGACCTATGTGATTTGATTAGCATCGCTCTCAACCAAGATTCTCAATTGGCAGACAACACACTTACTGTAAACTTCGCAGTATGAGTCTGGCATGGATAGTACTGTGTTGAATGACAGACTCAAATGTCGGTCTAGGCTATACAGCAGCCAGAATACGCGTCTCCTTTCTTCCCGACGCTCGAACTCGGCAAAGGTTACGTCTGAGCGGTCTCTGTGGCAGGAACAGAGAGGATTGGCGCATGGGGACACTGATGCGGGACATCGTTCGTCTTCGCGGTTCAGCTGTAGCGCCAGGGTTAACCGGACGGCTTTCGACCACCATTTGTAACAGTCAGACTTGAAGTCGCCTCCTGATACAGCGATGGACAGGAGGATAAAGGTGAGGACGTCGTCTATGCCTCCCGCGGGCTCATTTGCTGCGGTAGTGGTGGGAACAGATGCCGAGTTACTCCACCCAGGGATTGGGACTTCGTTTTCAGCTCTCAATCCACCTTGGAAATCAAGGCAGAAAAAAAGTAAAATATTAGCTGGGGTTATCATCGCCGGTGCGGATGGGAGAGGGGAGGGGTATACAAACCATGGATCCGCCTCCACCGATCTGGATCCCTCTCGGACGTCAGAGAAGTGGCAAGGTCATATAAATCATTGACCACTTTGGCACGTGTGCCAGGCACGTGCAGAAGCATGACATCGGCTGTCTGCGCTACACACCATAGTATTGTTGCAAGCAGAGCTGGCGTGGTATATCTAGGGCTTTTGGGGTGGAGGATGGACTGTTTGCGGAATATACGGGTAAGAATATATGGCGATGCTCCGCGGAACAGTGAGCTGCCCGGGTCGGTGAGAAAGATGTCGAGCAACTCGCATGCGACGGAAGCTGGAAGTATGTTGCGAATGTAGGGCAAAACAGGGTCTAGAAACTTGTAGCAACAGTCTTCAGTCGGCGCCTTTTGAAGAAGATCGGGCGATGGTCCATCCACGATTGGTACTGCAGTGCCAAGTGATTCACGAACAAGTTCGCCGCTGCTGCCTGCAGATCTGAAAGAGTTGCGATGATGCCGACTGCGCCTCAATTCAAAGGGAGCATTCGCATTCACCGGAGAGGGGTGCCCAGCACTCTCATCGGAGATGAGAACTTCAGAGTCACCAACATGAGCATCGAAAAATGTGACGGAGGAAGATGCTGCTCTGGGGCGAAGGGATTGAGGACCGGGCCGTGAATGCTTGTTGTGCAGGCCGGACTGAATTAGCGAAGGGACTGACATGGACGCAGACGTCCGCCGTCTTTTCTCGGATGACAGACTGCCATGTGACGACGTTGCAGCTGCTGCCACAACCAGTTGGTGAATGACATGTCCGCTCAAGCTACCAGGAGTTGGAGAGTCGCCCATGCTTTCCGTCTGAGTAGATGCTGCCTGCAGCCATCTCTCTTCGGCTGTGGATTTGGATGAGGGCGACGACTTGGCTGTGAAAACATCATCATGGCTGCTACCTGCTTGTGATAGGGAGCGCTTTGGCTCGGAGGCGCGTTTTGTTGATGTTGACGTCGATGCCGATGCCGATGCAGGCAGTCGACCCCTTTTCTTGACTTGCCTGTTATACCGGCAGATGAAACCGTAGTCTTTGATGGACATTGTAACGTCGTTAGCAGAAGTTTTCATACGCGTAGTATGAGGTAAAAGCCGTGGTTCTCATAGGTCAAACGAAGCAAGGCGCTTGATGTGTGTAAAATGACCCTTGGCTGCCTTTCCGACCATTGCTTCCGCGTCTGTCAAATAAGAAAAAGACCGAGACGGACAAACGAGCAAGTACTGCCCGAGAGCAGTAAATAACAGTCTACAGTGTGCACAAGATGAAATTAAAAAAAAAGTCGAGAATTATCTCACCTTGACAGCGTCGACAGGGACTTGGCGACCATGGCTGGTTAGCTTTGATGCAGAAGAAGAATGATTCGGGGGAGAAAGGGGGGGGGAATGTGAGCCTTGAAAGAAAGACAGACTCACCATTCACCGTCACATCTTGTCCTTGACGTACTGCACTTATCGCACGCTCTCCTGGTACGCTTCCTCGGTCTCGCATGCTCTCGTCGCCGAGTCTCGTCGGGGGGTGGGCCTGCGTCCCCGTCGTCGTCGTCGTCGTCGTCGTCGTCGCCAGACTCGACCATTTGATTCCGAAGCTCAGTCTCGGCCTGGGGGGTCATGACAACGAATGTCTGGGAACGCCGGCGGTTCGGCTCGCAGCAATTATGGGGAACAATGTCGTAGGATGCCGCCAAGCTCAAGTCTACTCCGTACTTGGCGACGCACAACCGCAATATGCGGCGCTTGGGGATCGTGGGCCGAGAATGATGGGGGGGCAGATGAGCGTTGATAAAAAAATGGCTCATGGCAATGTGCGTGCTCGAGTCGAAGCTCGACCCAGGCTGAGGCTAATAAGCTAATAAGGCTGGGCCAATGGCCAATGGACAAGTGCCCAGCCAGCCAGCCAGTTGGCCTGGACCGGCGGCCAGCTTTTCAGCGGGGATGGATAAACTCACCGGGGACAAAACCTTTGTGCCGCTTTCAAAATCCACGCGCCATCTACGTTGGTAGATCTGCCCCGCGAAAGTTTGTTGAGAAATGCCCGACGGCAAAGATTCTATCTCCGCTTGCCGATCGACCCCGACCCCGCCCCCCACCCCCGCCAAGGCTTGGTTGGTGCGACTTGAGGGGCAACTGAGGGGCGACAATATTGAACAACACTGGGCTTATCGAGAAAACGTGGACGACTGGACATTCAAAGAAACCAGCATGGAAGATATATGTATATTGTGCCTGTTTGTCTAATCATTCCCATAATCCCAAGTAATATGGGCGCGATAACTGCCCCAGAGCTCCTCGTACTGATACCAAATTGGCAATGCTAAAGAAAAAGAACAGAAATATATATAAGAAAAAAGAAAAAGAAAAAGAAAGATTGGTCCTCTGCAATTGCCATCTTTGTAGCTGCCGTTGATGATCCAAGTCGGGTGTGTATGACTAATTACTACTTCTGGTAAGGGTTGTTGTTGTTGCCAATCAGATTGGGCGACCCGCGTATATCGCCAGCAACTTTATCCTTGGTGGCAGTTGACAGAAGATGCTTAGTCACGCCGTCAACGCCGGCAGCACCGTCAACGGACATGGCGTAGAGAGCAAGGCCGACAACATGGGGAGTTGCCATGGAGGTGCCCGAGATTGTCTTCTCCGACGAGTCTCCCGTGTTCCAGGCAGAGGTGATGTTGGACCCAGGGGCGCAGATGTCCACGACGGAGCCAAAGTTGCTGTAGGAAGCCAGGGTCCAATCGCGATTGATGGCAGCGACGGTGACGGCGCTCGGGGCCGATGCGGGAGACACGTTGGAAGCATCCTGGGCTTCGTTGCCGGCGGCGATGACGGACAAGACGCCAGAGGCAGAGGCCCTTTCGACGGCGGTGTTGAAGGCAAAGGACTTGGGACCGCCGAGGGACATGTTGATGGCGGCCCTCTTGGTGCGGTCCTTTCGAACGATGTCGTTGACGGCCCAGTTGAACCCGGCCAGGATGACGGCGGTGCTGGATGATCTGCTGTTGAAGATCTTGACGGCAAGTAACTTGGCGTTCTTGGCAACTCCGTACGTTTTGCCGCCGATGGTGCCGGCGACGTGCGTTCCGTGGCCGACGTTGTCCGTCCTCGTCAGGAACGCGCTCCAGGCGTGGGATGCGCGGCCCTCGAATTCCTCGTGTGTGGTTCGGATGCCGGAGTCGATGACATATGCGTACGTGTCCTTGCCGGCAGATTCGTGATAGCCGTACGTTGTGGCATATGGGGCCCGGTGAGAGACGCTTCCTAGTCCCCATGTCGCATTTTCCTGTTGAATAAAGTTGCTGCCCCCGCCGCTGGAAGGTGGCTCCTTGTTGTCGTCTCTTGCTTCCAGTTGCTGGTCATCAGTGATCCAGTCGAGAGTCCAGATCTTGTCTTCCTCGACAGCCTCGACCTAATCATCATGTTAGCA
The DNA here is from genome assembly GCA_022702365.1 of Epichloe sibirici. Taxonomy (NCBI): domain Eukaryota; kingdom Fungi; phylum Ascomycota; class Sordariomycetes; order Hypocreales; family Clavicipitaceae; genus Epichloe; species Epichloe sibirici. The sequence goes on along the minus strand of JALAAE010000056.1, from coordinate 4,703 downwards.
TGCTTTGTTCGCCAATGTATCTCATTATAGTTGTGGAAGAAGAAGAAAAAAAGAAAAAAAGGGTCTCAACTAACGTCAGGATGACCTTTAATTTTGGCCAGAACCGCTTCACTGAAACTACCGGCATAGCCCGTGAAGCCGTAACTTCCGTCGAACTTGGTCTCCACTCCCTTGATGGCCTCGTCGCCAGATGCTCTTGCGTGAATCCCGTTGACCCATCTCAAGTGGCTCTCGAGTACTGCCGGCTTGGCATCGGGCTTCAGCGTGACGATGAACTTGCCAGGAACCACCTGACCACTCTGTGCAACTTGCATCTTGGCGTTTCCGGCATTGGGCCCGGCCGGTGCTGCAACGGCCTGCGAAGCAAGCGCCGCCGCCGCTGTGAGAACAAGGTTCTTGACGTTCAACATTTTGGTGCTCACTGCCGGGAGGGGTGCTCTTGTTTGATGATGTGAAGGAAGCTGCTGAGGTTGATACAGAAAACTTCAAGTGAAGGTGTCCAGGGATGGATGGGGCCTTAAGTACTTTCTCAACAGCAGATCAAGATGTGAGATCGGGTCGCTCCCAAAGAGTCAGACTTGGCTTGAAGAGTTCCTGTGTGCCCGTCTGGAAGAAGAATAGCGACAATGCACAGACTGGATCGACCAGAGGGAATGTGTACATCTGCCAAGCGCTACATCTGACTGTGCTCTCGACTCCTCTCGAGTCCGAGTCTGACCAACCATCGCATCGGGTGGATAGGATGGGCGCCATGGCATCGCATCAGTCACGATGTATTTGCAACAAGGTTTTCCATAATCCTGCTTGGGACCGATCATTTTAGGAAAGCGCTGCCGGACGATATTGCCAAGAGGTTCTCCCATGATGCACCGTCGCGCACTCGAACACGACGGCGGTTGCTCGCTCAGTCTCGACTCTCGAGCCCGAGCTCTTTGTGAGGAGTCAAGAATCCATTGAAGAAAGACAAAGCCACCAAGTAAGCGCTGGCTCCAAATCTAGCGTCCGTTGCAGAACCTTTTCCGAGTCCACACGGTCGCACTCCGCTCGGACTCGGGGAGGGGAGGGGAGGGGATCGGGGCAAGTGGCACACCGAGCGGCCTGTACTTGGTAGCGCACGCGAGAACAATTGATTATGAGGAGGGAGACCTAGCTTTCCTAGCTCTGCACTAGAACGAGGGCCTTTGATCAGGGGGTTGATGGCCAAGAGTCCAAGACAATGCTCGGCCGCGACCGTGGTGCGTGCTTGGAAAAAAAAACCTTGCGATCGAGCCCCGCACAATAAATATCCGTGAACCTGACCCTCTCGCAACACGAACTTGAATTGCAGTGGTTATATTACGTGACCCGTAGGCTGTAATTGTAGCCTGTAGCCTGTAGCCTGTAGCCTGTAGCCTGTAGCCTGTAGCCTGTAGCCTGTAGCCTGTAGCCTGTAGGAGCCTGTAGCGTGAGCGGGGTGAGCGGGGTGAGCGGGGCGAGCAGGGTGGGGCGGGTTAACACTTGAAAGCGCGGTGAGGTGAGCCAAGCGCTTGCGTACCTGTTCTGTACCTGCGCCTAACACTGCGCCTGCTGCACCTTTATTACACCTTTATTACACCTTTTTGGCTTTCTCAATCGGTTCGTTGGGATTGGCTTATTCCCGGCGTCAGCATCAGTCAGGGTCTTCCTCGCACTTTCCTCGTTTGGCCAAGTCAGGGTCACGACTCACCAGGGTGGCAAAAACGAATTGCTCGAACCGGGTGTAGCTGTGCAATTCCAACCGATGCGATTCGCTGCTCTTGATCGATTTGTTTTGACCAAAGGAGAAAATGTGACGGCTTCTTGCCATTGGCACACGATACGCAGCCAAAAGCATACTTGGCCGTCTGTAGCGCAGCACGCACGCAGCCCATCACAGCCAAGTTCCTGGCAATCTACAAGTCGGACAATGTCGTGATCCTGTATCGAGTCATTTCAAGAACAAGTAAGTAGGCGAGATTGCTGACCGAGAGCAAGAGGAAGGAAAACCCGCCGGTCCTCGGTCCTCATGACGTGGGCGCGTTACTGCCCGCGCCAACCTTTTTTACAGCTACCGCTGTTTACGACTACCTTGCCGAGTCATGTACGGGTTATCGTAATCGTTCGACTTGATGGCAAGGGAAAGGGAAGAAAGTGCACGTGCTACTACTACTGCTGACGCTCAAACGCCATGTTTCGCGGAACACGATGAAAAATCAAGGTAGGTAGGTAGTAGGTCCACAGACAGACCTGGCCACATTTGCGAAAAAAAAAAAAAAAAAAAAAAAATAGCGGTGCACGAGTGACGAGAGGAATGTCAGTAATGCCGTATGTTCAATGCAAGAAGAAGAAAAATAAAAGTAAATACAACCGAAAGAAACATGCCCCCACCCACGATGCCTGCTGCCTGTCGCAGCCTTCATAACGTCGTCATCTCATTCCCATGCATGTGATGCCCGCAACCCACGTAAAATATGATGCCCCCCTCTCTTCCCCTCCTAAAGTCGGAAGTTCCTATGTACAGAAATCGTTCCCCCCGGCGCCGGCGCCCGTTTCTCACCAGTGTCGACGAGTCGAGTTGCCGCCGCCCTCGCCATTGTTGATAATGACATTGACCGTGTCCCCGGGAACCCCCTTGATGGCGTCCTTGACCCCGTTCTGGGCAATGTACTCGCAGAGACCGTCGACCTTCTGGCCCTTGCCGAGGAAGTAGGCCCCGATCCCGGCAACGTGAGGCGAGGCCATCGAGGTGCCGGAGATGGTGTTGGTCTTGCCGCCGATCCAGGTGGAGAGGATCTTGGAGCCGGGCGCGAGGACGTCGACGAGCTTGCCGATGTTGGAGTAGGTGGCGAGGTCGTCGGTCTTGGTCGTGGCGCCGACGGTGCAGGCCGACTCTGCGGACGCGGGAGAGTAGCCCGAGGCGTCCTCGCCGTCGTTGCCGGCGGCGACGGCCAGGAAGAGGCCCGCTCCGGTGATGCCGGCAGCGGCTTGGTTCACGGCCGAGGACTTGGAGCCACCCAGGGACATGTTGACGACGCTGCCCTTGGGGCAGGACTGGTTCTGGGCCTCCTTGGCGACGTAGTCCATGCCAGCAATGACGGCAGAGCTGGGAAAGATTTTTTGTTAGAAAAAAAAAAAAAAAAAAAATCTCGGCACAAAAATCCAATGGGGGCATGGCAACGGTGGGGGAATTTTTTTTTTTTTTTTTTCTGGTTTGTTCGCAGGAAAACCACACAAATTTTGCTTACTTGGAACCGGAGCCTTGTGCATCAAGGACCTTGACACCGTAGATCTGAGTCTTCTTGGCTACACCATATGTCTTGGAGCCAATGGTTCCAGAGACGTGTGTTCCATGGCCGTTGCCATCGCTGTCCTGTCCATCACCAGCAAAGTTCTTGAGGAACTTGGCGCGGCCCTCGAAGTCCTGTTTTCGTGCTTTTTCGTCAGCCATGTTACGCCTCTATCGGTCGCTAGTGATATATATATATATATATAAGGGGAGGGGAGTGGGGAGCTAGCTGCATACAGGGTGGTCCGCCTCGACGCCGGTGTCGATGATGAAAGCGCAAGTGCCCTCGCCGGCACTCTCGTCGTAGGTGTAAGTGGTGCTGCCGGCCGTCGGGCTGGACAGACGGGCAAGACCCCAGTCAGCGCCGGACTGAGTGGCCGAGATGGTCATGATGGCATCTTGTTCGATAAAGTCAACCTGTTTCAGTTGTTGTCAGCAAAAAAAAAAAAAAAAAATCTCACATACATAATACATAATACATCTCCTGAACAAGTTTGGGGGGGGGGGGACTCACGCTGGGGTCTTGGCGGAGCTGCTCGAGCTCTTTGGGAGACAGGGAGGCGGCAAACCCGTTGAAGGAGTGGCTGTAGGTGTGGTCGGCGCCGGCCTTGATGGAGGAAATGGCCGCGTTGACGGACTGGATGTTGGAGTCGCCCTTCATCTTGATGATGTACTTGCCCTCGACGAGCTGGACGCCCCGAGGAACGAGGACAGGCGCGGGAGAAGCGCGCTTGTTGGTGGGGGCGGCCATGGCCAGGGGGAGAAGAGCGAGAAGAGTCGAGACCTTCATGTTTGCGATTTTGGTGTGTAAAAAAAAACTTGGAGAGAGATTCTGGGGAACTTCTATGTGTGCAAGATTTGGGCGAGAGACGGGAAGAATGATTATAGGGGGAAAAGGGGGGGGGCGAAGCTCCTTGGGAATGTCCAATTTTCTTTCCACGATGCTAAAGGCGGGAGAGGGCCAATCTATTTATCTTTCCTGGCCTTGATCCAAGATTTGCCTGCCCAAAAAAACTTTGCCTCGTCGAAAGCAGGCAGCGAGCGGCCTTCCAGGAGAGGAAAAAGCCAACAACCCCTGCTGACCCTGAGTTGGCCGGCCGGTGACTTTGTCGAAGTTTTCCAACGTCGGTATTAGGTAGGTGCTAGGGAAGTTGGGAACCCCTCCAGACGACCCAGATTTTACATTACAGATTACAGTTCGGGCACGCCGTTATCGACTTCGTCGACATGGGGCAGGTGATTTTGGCCAGCCGATCTCGTGTCCCTCCGGATTTCCTCCCTGAACGAGACGGTTAGGCGCAGATCAACAGCAGCCCTTTCTTTCTCCGCGTGCACACACACACGACATGTACGATAACATTGCCTTCTTTCTCGGCCGCGCCGTGGGGGCCCGGGATGGCAACTTGGCGAGAAGCCATCA
>JALAAE010000055.1:0-74480 GCA_022702365.1 Epichloe sibirici | reverse complement strand
TACCCGTACCCTTACCCGTACCCTATCCCGAACCCTAACCCTACACCTAACCCTAACCCTAACCCGATCCCTAACCCTAACCCGAGTCCCTTTGCAGCTCGTAGAGAGCGCATAGCGAGTCTGCAGCTGCACGAAATCTTTGGCTTGGTAACAGGGTGTTCCGCAATGTCCGCGATCACGAGCGAGTGCGCGACGGCAAAACGGTTAGCAAGCATGCTGACGGCGCGATGGATCTAGATTGCTGTGCCGTCAGGATGACACCAGCCAGCAAGCGCGCCATGGATGCGGACGCGGAGCGGGTAGAAGTTCAACGGGTCTACGACGATAAACGCCATCATCTACTTCTCACCCGGAGGTAGCGCGCGTGTCCACTCAGCCCTCTGCCATTTGGCACACGGTGATTGGCGATGTACGTGTCCTGCGGATATTAAATCCCCCAGAGCAGACAGGACTCAGATACGTGCTTGTCACAGCATAGACTGGCCCACCATGGCGCTGCCCCGGATTTCATCGGTCTTGGCGCCCATCAACAGACAGTATACCGGGGGCGGCAGGGCATTGATGCGGTGATCAAGAATGGTATACTAATACCGCCATTTCTATCGCAGATCCGTATTCTTCGAAGCGACATTGACGGCCACACGCTCGATCAACATGTAGCCGGTTTGCATGTCCAGTGCCCAGGCTACCAGCTCTAAACGTCGATCGGATTGCCGCGCCAGCTGGTCGCACGAGGGTATCTGTGCCGAGAATAGTACGGAGCGTCATCTCGGACATCACATTCAGGGGGGCAAGTTTGGCAATTGACGTGGTAATCAGCAGTTCATTCCCCAACGTTGACGTTTGACGGCTGCGCCTCCGCGTTCAGGTCATTGGGACTGGGCTGGATTTGAAGTCCATCACCATGAAGAACGCAACGTAGCTTCCGCCGTTGCAGGAGCAATAAAGCGACAGGTTGCTCTGCTTCCGTCATCGACTCGGCTGTCCATAACGTGGATACGCCATCCTATGCTCGCAGCTACTCCGAGACTGCAGTGGGAGCAAAGGTCATCGTCGAAAATGGTCGAATTCATAACCGTCAAAAAGGGCAGTTGCAGACACGGCCGGCGTAGTGCTCCTTGCGCCTGCGCCAAGGTCAAGCTTGGGCTGTCGGCGCCCGTGTGACGGCACCACGGACGATACGGCGCCTTTCCAGGGAGCTCGTATGCGTACCAAGCAAATCGTGGTAGGTCGACGCCGGCTCATACATATTGACGGGAACGTTGATAGTTGCGGCGGAAGCAGGATTGTGGAGAGACGTGGTCCCAGTTGGTGGCATCAGGGCCTATTTCGTGGACGCCAGTACGTTTTCTTCCGGGTTCTATATATAGATCATGGGCCCATACTGAGTCACTCCGCGGGCATAACAACTGACTTGCTCCCCTCACACAGCAATCCGAAAGTCATGATCAAGGGGGCCAGAGGGTGATGAAGGAATGTCGAGATGCAAGATCTTCTCTTACCAGTCGCGACCCACGGCCGGTCGTGTTCTCGGGAATGGAACATGACAGCTGCGCGACCAGTTCGGCTGCTTTATGGGTAAGTCGCTCTCGCTTCTTCTATACTGCGGCTTTAGATTTGGAGTCCGCATGCACACCGGGCCCTCGATGTGACGGAGAATCCAAACCCAGAGATGATCATCTCGAGACAGATGAACGTTGCTCGAGGGTTGCGTTACTGAAAGCACTTAACCTGTCTGGCTTGTACGGAGTGGGCATTCCCGTTCTGACAACCTCAACGTGACTCGCACCCGCGATGGTCTTAGTCTCCGTGTTGATGTCTCGACCACCGCTACGATCGGACAATGATGTCTGGTCGACCCCAAGATCTGGAACATGAAGAATCATGGATTACCTGCAAGCGCCGTACACAGCCGTGCTGCCGCCTTGGACCGCCGCCACGACCACCATTGACTATCCCCCTCGTGACTGTCAGCTCGCGCACATGGACTAGCACCATCACCAGGCCTCCCATGACCGTTTCTGAGTGGGTGTTCCGTAAAGTCACAGTCGGGCCAACGCCCTGCAAGCCAGACAGGCCCAGCCATCCGAGGTCGCGGTCTGGCCCACGCTCGAACCTACCAAGAGATGGCCTAGCCTCACGTACCTAGGCCCAGACGAGAAGTACACGACTATCACACCAACAGCCAAGACACCCCCTGCGCTTCCAACGGCGTTCGACCCTAACGGACCCAGTCCGCTGGCTGGAGACTGGCCCAAAGCCCCTGTGACGGTCACCTTGCTCGAGAACACCGAAGACGGCCGTTCGCGGAAAAGTGCTCTTATCGCAACCAACAAGACTACTGCGACCAGAACCTGAACTGTTGGTCCGTTATCGTATCAGTTATTCTCAAACAAGGAAGAGACAGACTTTACGATGAAAGGGGACCAGAGATCGCCGCCTATGCGCTGCGTTCCCAAGACGACTTCTCGGCTCCAGCGCCCAAGCCGTCGCCGATGGCGCACCCGAATTCCCTTGATAACAGCCTTACCTGCTGGAGCTCTGGTACATAGAGAATTGACGTGGGAATCTAAAGCTTCTGCCGCCGCGTCGGTGAAACGGCTGAAAAGAACAACCTGATAGGCCCTGGCACTTTCGCGATGTCAGAGTAGCCAGGGTGGTCTGGAAGAGCAAGTACATCAAGTTTGGTTTGACGGTTGAGCCGGGTTGCGATTGGGCGTGTAGCATAAAGGACTGTTCGAGGTATTACCGCGCCGTCGTCGATGGCTGCAACTGCAAAAGCGTGGATCACAAACAGGGCGGCACGTTGCATAACACATGTTTGGTGGCGTCGATTTACGTGGACAGCTGCAACTCGCCGTCGCACGATGAATTGTAAGAAACGATGCTGTTCATGCCTTGGACTGCGGTACTTCTGTGACAAAGCTGGGCGTTTAGACAGGACGAAGTCCGGCTGTCGTAGCTTGTGAATATAATAATGGAGGGTTAACGACAGCCTCGCGCCTGATGTTAATATAATCCATGTCTCTTCCGACGGCGACTTGTCATTCACACCCATGGGTCAAAAGGGGATGAGACAATACGTGGGCCGTGGTTATTATGTTGAAAATCGGGTGACGTCTTCCGACAAGCCCTGGCATCGCAACATGCCCCGCAAGAGCACCTTTGAGATGACGGAACTTTTATGGAATCCACTCCCTCTGATCTACCCAGGGTAAGTTTTCGGGCGTCATGGCAAATGAAGTGTTTCCAAACGATGTCGAGTAGCCGACACCGATATTGATCATATATATGACACCTTTTGGGTCAATGTCGACGCCGTGGAGCTGGTTTGCTAGCCTGCTGGAACAGAACTCATTCCCAAGAGCTCGGACCAGGTGCGTGATCTTAAGAAGCTTTACCATGAGATGCGTGCACAACCTCCAGACGCGCCGATCCCAGTCTCAGAGCTATAGAAGGAGTCGTCGTGGCTATACGATTCGAGTAAGTTTGGTAGATCATAGGCCGGGGATCACTATAGCCTGTAGATAAATGTTTTGCTAGGTATAAAAATGTTTACAAGCCATTGCTCAACGTTTTCCTTGTCGAGTGTTGCTAGGCGAACTATATAACAGAAAAGTTCTAGTATCAAAGCAGCTCGCTTCTACGAAGGCAAAGTTCTGGCATAAGCCCTAACAGCCCTAAATGCCTTTAATAGAGGTCATGATAAAGAGCATAGGCGCTTAATAGACAAAGCCAACGTGTCAATATTCTAATTGCTTGTGGGACTGCTTAGCAATTCCCGCTCCAAGCGCCAGTGCTGACCAGTTTGAGTCTGAGGCAAGAACCGGAAGACCGTGTCCCCATGAGCACAGTCACAAAGAAGCGAAAAGGAAACTCATTTTGATAAAGGTTTCTAGCAAGATAAGGAGTGACCGAAGTAGCCAATGTCCAATTGAATAGCTGTAGAGTAAATTTATTCAAAGGATTATGAGGGGAAGAAAGGACTCCTGTGTACAGGGACGGGACAGATGGCAGGAATATATTCTAGTATATTCAATTGATCTGGTCTGACTAAAATAGGAAAAGAAGAAACGAAGAGGATATCGCGCCTAGTGCGCGATATATATATATAAAGGGGAAAGGGACTGTGGGAGACCACTTGAGGTTAGGCCACGCTGGCCGCGGCATAGTTGGAAGCGCGGGTGTGGCTAGGAGCGCAAGTGATTTACAGAGTATAGTATCCCCAACTTGATATAGGTACATATATTTTGATGTTATTGCCTCCACACTCCTATCACGAGTAGCGAAAACAGAGTAATTTCAAGGGGCTAAAATCGCGTTTATACTCTAGACTAATGCATAAAATAGAAGAGCTACCTTTCCCTATGATATAAGTGCCGAGGTACCTCTTCTATTTTAGGCCTAGTTACTACTACGTATTTATGTAGGACACATTTGATTTCCCAACGCATTTAGTTAACATGGATCGCCCGCATGGCCAGTTGCTTTCCATTGATGGCCGTTCACTTTGCCGGTCAACACGACTGGGAATTTCGTGTCCCCGTGAGCACATTCGCAACGAATATAAACGTTATATCCACCGTCCCACTCTGGGTTCCTCACTGTCCCGCTGCCTAACGTATTTCGGCAGTAGGTTGCAACGTTTTCGTATATGTCATTGCTTATTGCATCCCCTTCCTTTGCGGAAACGTCAGTTGTGCCCAGAAAAATCGCGTGGACTGAGCGGCCATGGCCGGCAGTGGCTATTGTGGTAATGGCTGAAATTACAAGATAAACGAGCTCTATTCTCACATATCAGCACTGCTTAGGAAAGGAGAAGAGAGGTTTACCAACTCATTTTGATAAGGGTTTATAGGAGGATAGCAAATGGTGACTGAACAGCTGCAGAATAGGTTTATTCGTACTAAGCAAATGAAAAAAAAATAAGGTGGATTCTGTCTGAATATTTATACGTGTACTCACTATTTTGCCTAAACATAGTATAGTCGTATTTAGGCTGTAAGTCGGATTGTGGGAGGGTGAGAGAGTCCTTAATAAAACCGTCCTTATGACCGTGAGACACCAATTAAACTAGGCTTGCATTGTCATTGGTCTAGAAATCACAGCTCCAATGACTTGAGGGCTGGAAGGATGTCCGAGTTGGTACCTTGAACCCGGATACATTCAGATAGGACCAAGCACTCCAGACTCCTGTGCCAGGGCCCAGACGCAATCGATCAAACTGTGAGCACGCTTTGAACCCAATCAACCCAGAAATCTGCTACACTTCAAGCACATGTGATCGGATTCGAAATCTGGCGGGCGCTCACCACTCAGACGTGGCTCTTTTTTAGCCTAATTCGGATCTCAACTTTATGCAAGGTTGTAATCCTTTCGTCAAAGTCATCGTCATCATGGGTACGTACGCAAGGGCACCCATGATTCCGGGATACGCTCTGTATGTACATACGCCGTACTGTACGGAGTATATTTGAGACTACATGTATGTAAGCGACCTGGAACCCCAGCTCACGCCGAGCTTGCTCACCCTCCTGGTACGTCAAACGCGGTCCCACTGCCCATGCTCAGATGTTGAACCCTGTGCCTCTGCAAGACTACCGCTCTGACCGTTGATCCACGGACAGAGTATCCAAACCAAATTGACAAAATCGATCGCTCCATTCGCGTTTGATAAATCATCAGATATCCGCTAGAGATCCATGGAACGGATTTACATGGTGTTGGACAAAGCTTCCCGGATACTTGGGAGAAGTCCGGAGTACGACATCGACATCCATCAGACATCGTTTAGCCACCACTCCGCTGCAACTGGTCGGTGAAGCTATTATCTCTCCCAAGTACTGGCCTGTTCTAGCCGACGAATGCTTTCCATGGTACCCGCCTTGTTCACTGCCTCTCGGCTACATCAGATACAACGGAAGACGCCATTTGGATTGACCGCTATTGCCAACAGCGAGGCGACCTTGCTTACTTTGATGGAGCGCTTGTGAAGCCATCTTCTCTAGACAACCTTCATCTGCTTCTTCTTGAGCATGAAAATGGATGAGAGATACTACCTATGGAATGCATGATTCAATCTACGGTGCCATCTGGTTATTTCGAAGCGAAATCAGAGTACCGGCATTGGTCTGGAAATCCGTCAACCTATCAACCATTTCCTTTACCATGGTTCCAGGGTGAATTCCAGCCTGGTTGGAGTTCCAATATTTCAGAGAATCAGCCACCAGGTCCAAGAAGCGTGTCTTGGCCGTTTCCACCTAGTATCTGAGATTATCCTGCGCGGCTTGTTTGAATGCGTCGACCCAGTCGTACTGGATGTTAGCAGCAGCACACACTTGCGCAAAGTCTCCCCAGAGCGTAACAATTTTGTCATATGCCGCCCTATAAGAGGCAACGACAGTAGTTTCACTACGGTACCTGAAAGTGTCAACTATATCGGTCAGAACGCCGACCCGTTCGAGGTCGCTGTACGACTTCCATATCGTGTCGGATACGAGGTTTGCTCCCGCGACAATGTGCTCCTTGTACAGATTGAAGTCAGCGTCGCAAACTTGCAAGTTGGAGATAAATGCGTTGTTTGCGCCGGCGTCCGAGGTGCGGCCGAGAACGCCGGTGAAGGCATCGTTGATGTTGCCGGTCCAGCTTTTTGCAACTTGCAGGGTTGGTAAACCCTGAGGCCAGTTCTGTTGAAAGATCTATCACGTATGAGTGAAGTTTTCCAAAAGGAAAAGAAAAGGAAAAGGAGGGGGATTGAGGTCGGGGAAAAGGGGTGAGAAGAGTGTCCTTGAATGGCATGATGATTGTTACATACTCCATTGTTGATGAACACTCTGAAAGGGGCAGCACCAGCTCGCAACGCGTTGCCTGCCGCAGCGACGCCATTCACCATGCTTTGCAGAACATCTCGGAACTCTTGCTTCTCGAACACATGCTCTGTCACCCATCTGACCAAAGGATCGAGCGCATCTAGAGGGGCGATACCAGACACGGCACAAACACCTTGCTGTGCCACCGTCCACGCACGCCCAGTCACTCTCAAGATGCTCGGTGCGCCGGGGTAGTTCTGGGTATAAATTCTCGCCATCTGGCCCGCCGGCCCACAGAGTGGCATGGAGGAATCTCGGGCGCCACGAGCCTCGATATCACGCTCCTCCTCCAGGCCAAGTATTGGGAGCTCATCATGACCATCGTACGTCGGGGCCGCAAAGTCTGCGGCCCCTGTGATATTGTTGACACCCCGTCGGCGAAGTCGGCCTCTGGACGAGCACACGTCATCGAATTCGCGCGCCTCCAGGAAAACGTTCTTCATTTTGGCCTCGGGATCTTTCTCCTCAGACTGGCCGGGCAGCTTCGCCGGGCCAGGGCAGAGTTTGAAGTCCATCTTGGGCGGCGACTTATGATTGGGGTCTGCAGGTGGTATGGCCCGATCGCCACTTGCATTGGCTCCATGGCGGTGGATTCGAGCAGCAGTAGCTTTTGAAGCCGCCGTCATACAAACAAGGCTTCTGACCGCCCTCGCCCTCTTTGCCAGTGGTGAGTTCGGCTGGCTTGTTCTTGTCGTCTTTGCAGCCGTACGATGTGAAGGAGAAGGGAGCACCCAGCAAGCCACCGCCGAGCATGACAGCGACCGAAGCCTTGGATGAACATACCGGCGCAGCCCCAAACCATTTGCACGAGCTGAAGTTGTCGTCGGTCCCCGTCTTGGAACAGCAGAGTGACTTATGCCCAGTCCAGCATCCGTCCGTACTCGCGGCGATCTCGACCTCATTACCACTGCAGGTGCCCCCTGAAGTGGCACCGCAAAAGGGGGCCGATCCCTTCCATTCGCACTTTGGGGCATCTTTCGCTGGACAGCAAAAGGGTCTGTAGGAGTCATTGCAGCCCAGCTCAATACCCAGGGCGTTCTTGTTTCCTTTGGAATTGGACACGGGGACCAAGCCTGCGGGACAGTTTGCGCCGCACTCTCCCCAAACACACTTGCTGGCATCGTTGGATCGGGACTCGAGGGCCTCGACGATATTCTTGCGACCTTGGGCTTTTGAAAGGGCCTGAATGGCCGTGCCTCGCCCATCGTCCGTGGACGCAGCCCAAACCATGACTCCACCAAGACAGTGGTTGTTGGCATAGTCGGCTTTCATGCGCAACGTTTCCTCGTCGTCATATGACACCCATTGGTCTCCGCTCCAAGTCACAACCTTGACGGCAGCTTCCTTGTCGGTAATGACGTTGGCACCACCTTGGGCGATCATTTCTCGAATCTCCGAGTACATGAGCGTTCCCGCAGAGGCGGAGCACTTGCCGGGATTTCCGCCTCCACGGAAGCCACAACCAGCCACCTTGCAGTTTGGATCTGCCAGCGTGAAACTACGACCATAGAAGCCCTTGCCCATGATGACCTTTTCAGGTTTGATGTCATTACGCCAGAGGAGGTTCAGTTCGGTATCGATCTCCGTCAGGTTCGTGTGGGCGTTGACATAGGCTCCCAGATATGGATTGGTGCCATCCCATGTTCCGTGCAGATCATAGCTCATTACGTTGAACCAATCGACATATTGCTCCATTTTCTTCATGTCAAAGTGCTGCAGGTACCAGTATGACGCTGGAAGCGTAATGCTGAGCCCTTTGGAGCCAAGATAGCCGCGCAAGTTTTTGAGGAACACGGCGTAATTTGCGAAATCCCCAGGGGAACCAGATCGCTCTTGAGCAACTCTAATCACGTTAAGAAATATATAGAGGGAGGGAGAAGGGTAATATAGGAGGGACAAGGTACGGTAACTGGGCAGAGAGGGTGAACTTGGTGTGGGGAAAACTCACGGATATTCCCAATCAAGATCAACACCATCAAAGCCATATTTGTCCATGAATGATATAAGAGAGCTTGCAAAGGTCTTCTGGTGCTCAGGACTGGCAGCCAGCTCCGAGAAGGTGCGCTTTGTAGGTTGATCAGGGTCGTTCATGCTCCAGCCGCCCACGGCAATCTGTACATGTCAGTGGCTGGGACAATGATGGCATTCCTTTTTTTTTTTTTTTGGGGGGGGGGGGTGCCAGATGCTTACCCAAACCTGTAGACTGGGGTTGTAATTCTTCAAAGCCGTCAGTCGCGGCATGAATTGCTCGTCGGAGTCTTGCATGTTGGCAATCTCGAATGTACTGGGATTGACAAACGCAAAGGCGTAGTTCAGATGAGAGTAGCCATTGTATAAAAGGTCCTCGGGGTTCACTGAATATTCCAATTGGTGAGCCCATGTTCAAAAGCCAAGTCAAGCACGGAAAGCTGATGTCCACTGTCGTCGACAGGAGCTCTCCAGAGTCTCGACCTACATCCACCGCACGGCTTCGTGTTCGCCCAACCCTCGTAGTATCCGATGACCCTCTTATTGGCCGACGTGCCCCACGGACAGCTAGGAGGCGAAATCTTCTTGTCACCACAGAAGTCCTTTGTCGTTCCGCAAAACCCATATTCAGAGCAGCACACATTGAGAGGGCACTTGCTGCGCGTGCTCCATTCTTTACCCCATCCTGGGTCGCACTCGCTCTTGGCGTCGCAGGTAGAAATACAGTTCTCCTCAGAGCAATATTTAGGCCCCATGCCACACACCTTCCACACGTTTTGCCGTCAGTCAAGTTTCGGTTCGGGGCAACGAAACAAACGGGGACCCAAGACGCCGAGGAAAGGCGAGGACTTGCCTTGTTTTTACCACAGCAGCCGAGTTTGCAAGGTTTGGTGGGCGAACATGAGTAATCTTGCTGAGACGAAGCAAAGATGACGAACAACGAGAGTAGCAGGACATAGGGCAGCACGAAAAGGCGGTTGGAGAAGGCCATGATGAATATTCTGTCGATGTTTATAGCTAGCTTACATGAAGCAAGTCCAGCAGGGGGAGAGAGAGCGACGCGCGATATATCGAACAGACTATGTATACGATATTTAGCATCCAACCGCAACTGTTGTCACGTACTTGGGAGGCCGGGCGTTATTAGGTCACCCAAGAGGAAGAGGAGGAGCAAACCAATGCAACAAGGGCTTACCCATCCGCAACGGTGGCGGCCCTATCTTCCTGGCGGCCCTGCCTGATATTGTGACCTCGGCCTCCTATTCCCGGACCAGCAAACTTCTAATGAGGGGTAAGGGGTACTAGTAACGCCTTGTTGTTGGCAGGAATTCCCATGATGGTGGATGGGCGGGTTTCTTGACTGACCGAGTGGTGGTTCCGCAACCACCCGTGCAACCTCAACATCCGACGAATGCTGCTCGAGTCTTTGATTCGTCAAAGAAATTGCCCCATTTATGCTGTGCTGCCGGATTATCCTGGCTTGGCCTTGACCGGGCGGCAAACATTTCCTGAAGTTTACTCCGTAGAGTGCTTCATACAGAGATGGGCGCTTGCGGCAACAGATACACGCATTGTTCCCGCCGTCTTCACGTCTGGCGTCACCTTTTTTTTTTTTTTTTTTTTTCGGGGCCTCGAGAAAGCCCTGATCCATCATCAAACTCATTCTGCATCATTCCTGGCCCACGACCGAAAATCATGCTGCCGCATCTCATGCTTACCAGCGCCGTGTGGTGGCATATGGGCGTCGCTGGTGACGGCGGCAACACGACGTATAGTGTAAGTCAGCGAATTACAAGGGAGAGCATGCGATTCGATTCGATTCGATTCGATCCCATCTTGATGGAACACTGACATAGATTGGGTCCATCATGTTAGTTCTTCTTCTCCATTGAGCAGTCAGACTCTCTCTTCGCCGCCGTGTCCAAGAACTGCAACCTGGCCTTGACCGCGCCTGTCCCGACCTGTCCACGAGAGTTCCTCCAGCTGCTCAGCAACGGAGGCTATTACTCTTGGAGGGCCAGGAATTCATGGACACTCTCTGCACAGAGTCATGCTCGCCTCAGCTTGCCAGGTATCGTCAGAATGTGGTTTCGGCATGCGCCAACGACCTTCAGCCTCGAGATGGCTTTCCCGCCACGTATTGGGTCGACGCCGTCGCCTCGGTGCGTCAGATGATGTGCATGAAGGACTCCAAGTCTGGCCAATACTGTGTCGGTAAGCCGAAACTCATCATCTATTCCTTCCCTTCTTCCTTGCTTGTTCCCCAGACGGCTGGCTGAATTTGGAAACAACTTCGTTCGTGTTATCAAAAGACTTTGTGCGGGCAAATGTCGGTGACGCTCCCCAGCAGGACGCCCTCCTGGGCGGCTACGAAGACGAGCAACTATGCTCGGAATGCATCGTCAACCTTTTCCGTCACCAACAATCTACCCCCTACTCCAATTACGGTCCGAGTATGATGGAGGCTTGGCAGGCTGTCCAGGCCAAGTGCAAGCTCGACTATCCAACAGCCACGCAGACCCTGGACACCAACGTCACGTCGCTGCACGACTATGCCCCCAAGGGCTACCCCACGGCGACGTGTGTGGGCGATGGCAAATATACAGTTGCCAGCGGCGATGACTGCGTGCGAATCTCCAAGAGTCGGCGTGTCTCGACGGGTTCTTTGATCACGCTCAACAGTCTGCGCACCGACTGCACCAACCTGCGACTGGGCCAGGTAAGTATTAATAACGAAGGCACGAATGTCCTGTCTGCGAATTCCCTTGCGCTGACTCAGGCGTTGAATGATTAGACCCTGTGTTTGCTTCCTGCCTGCACTGATTACACGATTCAATCTGGCGATACGTGCGAGGCCATTGCCGAGTCGCACGGTATTTCCTTCCAACAGATCGTTGCATGGAATCCTCGTATGTGGAGTCTTGCCGCGCACACCAAGAATGACTGACTCATGAATCATGATGCTGACCTTGACCTTGCTCCTCGTTGGAAAGTCATCGACAACTACTGCACCAACCTGATCGTCCATCACAACATATGTGTTGGGCCGCCCGGAGGCTACCAGAACTTCACCACGGTTCCCGGCGCCAGCGCCACCAAGACGGGAACATACGCCACGTCTACGGCGTCACGCCCTGCGCCAGTTGCATCTGGCACCACTCCCAAATGCGGCAAATACTACAGGGTTCAGCCGGTAGGTTGGTGTGGTGTTGTGTGTTGCCGCTCGGTGACACACCCCCGTGTAGAAGAAGATGACGAGGCTGACGCTGACGCTGGTCCTGTCAGGGCGACTACTGCGAAGTGATTGCCATCAGCAACGACATTTCCTTCGACCTTCTTCGCAGACTCAACCCTCAGGTGAGGTTCCCGGCCGAGGAAAGAAACAACCCTGTGACGCAGACAGACGCTGATTCTATGCTTCCTGTAGCTGGATAGGACCTGTTCCAACCTTCTGTCGTGAACATACTATTGCGTGCTCCCCGTGAAGAACTGGGAACAGACTACATCGTCTGCCGCGGTGCCAGCCCCCACGAGCACTCCGCCTGGAACAACCAAGACTTGTTTCGAGTTGGTCTCCTTGCCCAGAGTAAAGTGTTTAAAAAAAATCCTCATTCTAATGCCCAAGGTTGCTGCAGATGGCACGTTGTCAAGTCGGATGACTATTGCGCCAAAATACAAGATCAGTTCGCCATCACTTTCCAACAATTTCAAGCATGGAATCCGGCAAGTCACGCCCCCCTCCCCTTTTTGTTTTTCAATTTTTGCCGAGGGCCTTTATTCCATGGACACGCATCTTCGCTGACGGTATTGGGCCTGCAGCATCTGAAGAACGACTGCTCCAACCTTCAACTTGGCGTGGCATACTGTGTCAACGGGCCAGCTCTGCTCGCGGCTCGCGCCACGATAGACACCCACGGCAATGACAACGACTCGCGGGGCCAATCAATGGCGACAGGTACTGCAGCCGCTGCAGCGCCGAGGCAGGCAACGAGTACTGTTGTGGGCAGAGTGGCCACGGGATGGCCCGGCATTGACTCGCCTCGGTACCGAAAAATAATGGGCTTGGATCCCAAAGAGGAGCTCTAAACGCAGGAGAAATAGGAGAAAGGGTGTTGCATATGAAATGTGATTTGATCCGTTTTTTTTTCAGCCGTAGCGTAACTATTTCCCTCCGAAAGTGGTTACTAGCCGAGAAAGAAACCCATTTCCCGTCCCGTGGAAAGATATTGCCAAACGCGTATGAGGCGACTACCATGAACACTCTCATTCGTCCGCATCATGAAATAGTCGAACCTTGTATCCCTTTCCGCGTCCTCATACATGCATACATACTCAGAATCCCCGGAGCAGGCGCCTCCTCTCGAGCGCCTGTGGCGACGGTGCCATTCCCCACCATAGTTCACTTAATCCATGGGGATCATGACGACCATGGCTCTCGGGCATCGCTCCTCCTAGCTCAGCACTTCCCTTCACATTCATTGTCAGCCTCGCGAGCGGCGTATATGCGCGGTCGACGAGTTGCCACAGTTCATCGGGAATGATCTCCACAGGCACCTTGAAAACGGGCTTGTACCAGTTCGTATCATTATTAGGGTCGTCGCGGTCGTCGCTGTCCTCATCTTGGGCATTCACCTCGGCCTCTTCCAGGACAGCGAGCAGGAAAGGCGCATCGTCACGCCAGAACAACGACGTGGTGGTGGGAAGGTCGTCGTCGTCGAGCGAGAGCACCGACGCAACAGCTTCCGGAGACGCACACAAAAACATGTTGTAGTCGACGCCCGCAGCCATGGCCATGGCCTCCTCCATTTTTACCCGTGTGAACCGCTCACGAAGATGATGCACCGTGGCGCCGTCGAGCTGCTCGTCTTCTACCCAGTGAAGCTTGAACAACCTTCTCGACTCGGCAACTTGCTCGTACTCGTGCCCTCTGTGTTGCTCCACCACACGGTCAAAGGCCACGTCCAGGATGCGTCGGACCCGGTCCTTGAATGCTAGCCACTTCTCCTCGTTGTCGTACAAGGCGGTGCGGAAGGCGACGAACCCCCAGGAACCGTTCTCGTTTTGATGCGTCTTCTGCCACCGTTGTAGGAAGTCGGGCGCTTTGTACTCGGGCGGCGGGGCACCTTGCTCATCAAGCTTCTTGTCTTCCCACTCGCGCGCTTTTTGTCGTACGTAGACCGACAGTTTTCTCATGCCATCGTCGCCAAGGACCTCCTGCAGGCCGCTGCGCATCTTTTCCTTGTCCTCCTCTGACAAGGTAGAGAAATCAACCTCGGGGTCGCTGTAGCGTGCCCAGTTCCACCCTGGGGGCCAATACGAACTGGAGGCATCCGAGAAGGGCTCATTTTTACTGTTACCAGGTTTCCGTTTGCGAGCCGGCGATTGGCCTGTTGTTGCTGGAGCCATGGTTGATGGATGATGGTTGCTGACTGGCGATGGGATGGTGGAATTCTACACAAGTGGCACACAACAGTTTTTTACTATTGAAGCACCTCCCAACAAAGCTAGGTCCACGTGACACTGTCGTAGCGAGGCACTCACACGCACGCACACAACTTGTGTACACAGATACCCCCTAATACATAATACGTTCCCGCCTAGCTACCGTGCTACATTAAGATGACTGATTCGTCAGCCTGTCCGCGTCACGATTTGATGATTAATCCCCCTGTTAAAGATCCCTGTAATAACATGAACATTGCACCTTGCAATTGCAGTTGCTGGGAATCCACCCACGGCCACGCGCGCCTTACAATCCCTTTGATCGTGGAAGATCCCTTGGAGCATTAGAGTCTAATGAGTTAAGGGGCTAAAAATCACTAAGGAAAAAAAAATGAAGCCATTGGATTTTATTTTTTTTCGGTACTATGTTTTCTTATCTAGAGGGCTAGAAAGGGGAAAAATAGTGAGGAGTTATAGTTATTATGTGCTAGCTCTTACAGACCCTAGGTGCTTCCCAGCTTCCTTGCTTCCCAGCTTCCTTGCTTCCCAGCTTCCTTGCTTCCCAGCTTCCTTGCTTGCTTGCTTGCTTTCTTCCTCTAAAGCTAGGTGTTCAAGCAATCATGTACCAGGCTCGTAAACCATGGCATGATAGGACGCCATCTTCATTTGTAATAACATCGTCTATTACCATTGAGGTGGTTTTGGGTTAGCCTTGGAAGACACTTATTGCGTTTGTACAAGAGACTGACCAAGGTCTATGGAACTTTTGGCCCAATTGCCTCCGTGCACTTTACGAAGACAATTATACACTGTCCCCGTAAGGTAGCTTGCTTGAGCATCACAGTTTTTTAGAAAATTGCCACTTTGAAAGCAATTAGTAAATCACACTGTAACAGGGCGTCTTCTTTTCATGATGACATTCATCCTATCAGGAGAAACTCACTTTGTTTCACCTTTTATCTCGCCACGCACATGATCAAGGCAGTTATTGAGGTTCATGTATGACAATCTCTCTTCGCCATTGCGTTGACGACAGACTCCCTGGAGGATTTCAGTGTTTTTCTCGTCAAGTTGTCTGTATTCTCCATGAAGGCTGTATTGACATGAATCCGAGAAGCGACCCCGACGCTGGAGCTCGGTAGTGGCAATCTCCCCATCCAAGCTCCTGGCCAAGAGAAGTCCATTGGGGTGAGCTTCTGAGCCTATGCTCATGATGGCTAGTTGCAAAACCCAGAGATGAGCAGTTGGCTTCATGATGGATGTAAATAACAATAATTACAATGTAAAATAGGTAAATGAGTTTAGATGATTGCTAATTGTCCATAGATGAATGCTAATAGTAAAAAAAGATGTGTCTTTAATAGGGTTCTAGGTCACACGTTATGTCACATGCTGCCTGGTTCTTCCTTCTTCCATCAAACGGAGTCAAAGGACCCCTAGACCCTGCAGCAGCATTATGGATGTACATAGGGGCTAGACCCCCGGCGGGGCGCTCGCTAAGAAAGGCCAATAACTCATGTTACCAACAGCTAGAGCGGAGTAATACTTGAACATATGTATACTTTGACAGGGGAAAAGAACAACCAATAAGACACCCATGATTATATTTATGCCTGCGCATCGGAATCGACAGCAGCGATCTTTGCAATAGATCGGAAAATAAATCTCGGGCCATAGCTAGCTAGGTAGGCATAATACCTCAAAAATCTCAACATCTTCTGCCAAAGCATCAGAGTGAAGGTTGATTTTTTCTATAGAAAGCGAAAGGGGGGAATTTCTAGTGGTTTCATCTAGCTAAGAGTCAAGTGACTTGATCACATGGCTAGGGATCCAATGCAGCCAAATTCAACGATTCCGACGAAGCCAACGATTCCAACGCAGCCAATTGAACCAAGACCTAGAAGCTAGACAGCTCTTGAAGGGTTGCTATTCTAGCCACACGACATATTATGTATATGTAGTAGTGATTTATCTGACCCATGCTTCAAAAGGATCCATCTTTCTATGTACACTTGCTTTGCTTTGCAAGGAAAGATTTTTAAATATGAGTCATTTAACCTTACTTTTACTAGAAGTACGAGGAAGAGACTAGTTGCGCTTAGGAGCCTTATTATAGAGCCAAATGGAGCCAGCTGAATAAGCAAGCGAGATGAAAATCCCCGCCAATGGTAGGTGGGCTGGTCAAGCAGCCAATACCGATAGCCGACTTCTCTCGTGGGTAAAATACATATGTATGCTCATGATGAGAACAGGACATGGTGAACACGTGCATGCGCCTAGCTCAATGCCAGAAAGACGGAAAAAATACAATGAAAAGTCGATGTACATAGATGATCATGAGCATCTGACATCAACGTCCGTACTTGACACTTGTCAGCCAAGATGCTTGGCACGGTACGGCCGATGAATCTAGATCATTGTCAACGAACCTTGCTCCATTGATTTGGTGGGCGAAATACCCTAGACTTGGACCGAGAGAGCAACTTGACTGCTGCACCGAGATTGCCCTAGGAGTTATACACCCTTTTGTGCATTATCTTTGCAGGAAGCGCATGTGTTTCTTGGGATGGACAGGATAGATGGCTTCATACCCAGGGTCTGTTTGTACGCCGCTATCCACGATTTCAAAAATTATGCATGACATTCTGGATCTGGAGCCTTATCGTCTCCAAGAAGATTATCATCACAAATCACGCGCAGGCACGTACATAGGTCACAGTGTCACACGGAGTCCCAAAGAGGAAGTGGCCGAGTCCCGATCTTTTTCTGCGTCCCATCCGTACCACACCATTGGAACTCATCGTGATTGAATCCGGGGCTGCGGGGTCCGCTTCTCACTTGCACGTCAAGAATGGCCATGTCTTGGGATCCCAGTAACCTCTGCTCCGGTCCCCAGTTGGCCGATTCAGTTGCTCGCTGGCTGACAAAGGGGAGTCCCGGGACAAGGTTGGCTCATGCAGTTAGTTACTTTTATTTTAGGGAAAAAAAAAAGCATCTCGATAACTTTATCTCGCGCCGCGCCCTCTCCATGGCTGACAGACAGAGGAGAAGAGGCCCCCCCCAAAAATCTCCTGCGCTCCCGTGCATTTCAATCCCCAAAACTACATCGATCGAGCCTCGTCTCAATCTCGTACCCATGTCGTGTCGGAAATCGGACAACTCGTTGAACCTCGATTCCGTCATCATCTGCGTCGGACAACTCCTGTGTCTCTGAATAAGCTTATACCTCGAACTTGAGCGTAGACAAAGTTTCAGAAACCCTACATGTCCAGCAAGTCACAGAAATTTGACTTTGCCCGCACATATTATGCGTAAAGTATGCATTCGTTCCAACAAGCTGAAGTCAAGGGAATCAGAGTTTACCGCCTCTGAATATAAAATACAACAACTTGCTTGCCATGTCCCTTTCAACATCTTCCCACCAAAAGACAATTTTCTCTTGGACGCTCATACCCCGATCTGGCCTTGAAAATACACAAGTTTGACGAAAAAGAAAAAAATGAAGGTATCAGCTTCTCTCGCGGCCCTCGCGGCCCTCGCGGGCGTCGTCGTCGTCGTCGCAGCACCAATCCATAAATCGCCCGAAGCCATGACTGATATCCTCGTCTTCGAAACGCCCCTGGCCGAATTCACTGCACAGCGAAAAGCCCGGGATCCCAGAGACCTAGACTGGTCCTCGGACGGCTGCACATGCTCGCTAGACTATCCGTTCGGCTTTCACTTCCGACACAGCTGCCAGCGCCACGACTTCGGGTACCGCAACTACAAGCACCAGGGGCGATGGAACGAAACTCTGCGCGAGAGGGTGGACAAGAGGTTTAAGGGAGAGTATGTTTCCGAACCCAATACGTGCTTGATTTTTTCACTGTCCCTCGACTCAACCCGCTGACCATGGGTGGTCTTCTAGCCTTCATCTTGTGTGTCAGGGCATCGGGGACAAGCCGATTTGCAAGGCACTGGCCAATATTTACTTCTTGGGTGCGAGGCTCTTCGGCCGTCTTACCGTGCAGAAGCGGAGCAACTCGACCGACGCGGCGGAATTAGCGCTGCATGAGGAGTACGCCGAGGCCAAGGAGGTTTACTACCGGCTTCTCAGGGAAGCAGAGGGGCGAGGCGAGTATTTCTTCCACGCTTGACGTGCCTGGCAGGAAGAATCGGGACGATGCAGCAAGTGTTCGAGTGTTCAAAAAAAAAAAAAATTAATTGAAACGCACAGTAAGTAGGTCCATGCCGGAACCTACAAATAGAAGATGCTCAAGCTACCTCTTCCTTGATGCACCAGTACTGGTACTTGGATATGCAAGTTCACCGTACCAAGTCAAATTCTTAGGCATGCTTCATCGTTAGCATACAGTATAGGTCAATAAGGAAGAGATGATACATCAAGTAATACAGTGAATCATTCGGTGAAGAGAATCGTATCTAAGCCGCCAGCTCTGGTGCAGCCACCACATTGTTTATAACAGTGCCTGCCCCATTCTTTGTGTCCTCGGTGTGCTCAAGCTCAATTGAGCGCGTCTTCTCTCCCGCATGTTCTCGCTCCTGTTCAGGATACCATACAGTCTTGGCGCCAGGTCGAATGTTGCCCCGGCGATCGTAAAGTGACCGGGCTCTGACGTACTTGTCCAGTTTCCAGAAATTCTCCCTTAGTTGGACAGCAATGGCTTCTCGTCTTGCCTTGATCTCGTTGCCTCGAGTACCTTCGGGTTCCGCAATCCACTCCTTGGTTATCGCTTCAAACTGGTGGGTGAGGTCACCTCTGGCCCTTTGTAGTGCATCTCGAGAAGCAGTGTCTTTCATGGCATCGTTCTCGCCAGGCACGGGCTCATCATACGAGTACTCCCAGTCCTCGGCGCCACCGAGTTCTTTGATGATCTGATCGGGATGGATAAACTCCTCGAGCCCCTCGTTTCCGTACGTCAAGTGGACCTTGGAAGCGACGACAGGGTCGAGCCAGGCCGAGATGATTTTCCAGCAAGCTATCAAAACTGAATTAGTATAGATGGGGAGGGGGGTTTTTTTTTTTTTCCGCGACAGGCGACTTTGCAGAGGGTAATGAATCAAATCTCACGTTTGAACACCCATGGGGAGTTGTGAATAAGAATGGCTCCCAGCGATTCGGGATAGTTGGCTTCGAAACACTTGATGATGAACTTGACAGGGACGTAGTCCATGTTGGCCAAGGTGAAGTTGGACAAGTCGAAAACCAACGTTGCAGTCTCGACCGGAGGCGTCAGAGCGAGACGGGCAGTCTCGATGAGGTAGGTCGTGTATCGCTCGATGCTCTCGACGGATTGGTCAGAAGCTCGGTGCAGCCTGGCTCTGACATAGCTGATGGGTCGATTCTCTCTATCGGTTCCGTGGATGAAACTTTTGCCGCCGCGGATTTGCTTCATAAAGTCTTGGGCAAGAGTTTTGCTCTTTGCGTCGCCAGTCTGCTCGTCTTGGGCAAGGAACTCTTCACCGTGCGCGAGGATATCGTCGTCGACGCGCGCTTCGTTGTGCCTCCAGTTCATGGCGGAGAACATCATGACCAAGGCGCGGTTGACGTCCCATTTGCGAGCTCTCAGGAATCGCAGGGCGAGGGCGTCGGGGTGCTCATGCTTGATGGATCCCGAGACCATGGCACGAAGGGATTCGGGCGTCTGTGTAGAAATGACTTGCTGAAACTGCTTGACCAGGCCGAATTTGTCCGCCTCGCCGCAGTCGATCAGCTTGAGGGCTTCTTGGGGAAGAGCGGGCTCGGTCTTGGGCGTCTCGGCCTGACCCCAGCCGCCAAACCAGCGAGATTTCTTGGGCGAATCGACCCTGGCGACAGGGGCTGGCGCCGCATCCTTCTTCTGATGCCAGTCCTGCAGGATGTCGTATAGTTTGAAGACAGTCTGCCAAAGACTGCGGAGTTTTGCTTCCTGTTCGGCGTCTAGGTTGCCGACGTGGCCTTTGGGCACCGTAGAGGCCATGATTGCTGCTTAGGAGAAGGGGGGGCCGGTGGAAGGAGGGAGGAAGGGTATCGTGTCGAATTGGCAGCAAGGAAGGATGAATCAATTACTATGTAGGGAGATATTAGCCAACGAAGGAATGCCCGCGCGCGCAACGGTGCCAGCCAGGCAAAACGCGATAGTCAAAAGTGCAGAAGGGAGAAGGGAGGAAGGACTGGATGATGAGGCGAGCAAGAGGGGAGAGGGAGAGTTGCTTGCTTGCTTGCTTGTCTGCTTCGCTTCTTCGTCCCAGCTCCCAGCCCATCCCATCCCATCAGGCGATGAAGATGATGATGACTGGCAGAGGGGAGGGATCACCACTTACTTGTATTTATTCCATGAGGTAATACTGACAGGTATGCAGGGGGGTCTGCTGGATGTGTGTACGGTACGGAGTGGCAGGTCATTTATAACAAAACCAAGCCACACAGTCGGCCATGTTGCATATGAAAAAAAAAAAAAAAAAGTGGTATTTATTACCGAGGCTCATATGTATGTGTAGACGCAACCCGCAGCCTGGATTTGCGGAAAAGCTTGCGATTGGATGGGTCGAAAAAGTGCGAGGGGGGATTTGTTGATTGTTGATCATGCGTGGTACCGCGTGGTACCTGCACCGCCTGCCACCGTGACTCGGGCCACCGCACTAGACGCCACTAGACACCAGACCAAGACTGACCTGGACAAGTCAGCCTAGATACTCCGTACTTATTAACTAGTTTCGTTTGGCTAACTTTTACTAATTATTACAATCCCTTGTTGTTGTGCGGGGTACCAGAGCAAAAGCACAAAGATCGATCAAGAATCGCTACAGCCACGACCCCTCATAACCCATGGCCGTACTCGGCCCACGTGAAAGTTTCTTTGACTTGTCGCCGGAAACCTGGGAAACGTCTGGTGGTCACGCACTGCGGCCATCTACGACGCTGCTCGGAAGCCGGTGTTGCTGCTCATGATTCGACCCCCATCTAGCCATCCATGGTCCATGGTGCAAGCGAAGAAGCCCTAGTTCAGCCCATTTTCGCCGGGCCTAACCTCGCGACTGCTACTTGGTCAGGTTGAAGACCATGTCTGTCGTCGCCATCGCCAACGTCAGCCTGCTGGCTGGCGCCACAGACGCCGCTTGCTTTGGGTCGCTGTCCAATGCCTCGTCAGTGCCAGCCATCGCCCTCAAGGCCTATCGACCAGAATTCCACAGCGTAATCGGCCACAGTGCGAGGGCGAGGAAAGTGTGGGACTTGCCGTGGGAAGCGTTTCACGAGGCTTGAAGTTGGTCCCATTGGTTGGGGGTAATAATGATGCTTGTATTGTTAAGTAGAGCTAGCTAGTGTTCTCCATAGTAATAGCACTCCTAATTACCTAATCCCTTTCTCTACCTAATAGGACTGGCCTATTTTCAGATAGTATTAACCATAACACCACGAATTAATTTTACATTATTAATCACTATCTTCTAAGCTATAATGTTTTAGTGTCTCTAGCTCCTAATCTGCTATGTCCTAGGTATTTAACCTTAGAGGTTAGAGTTGTTTATAGCATGGGATATATATCTTTAGGTTATTAATATAAATTTTCCTCCTAGGGCTGCCCTTAATAGGTTTAATTTTATATAATACTAATAATAATTTCTTTACTACTATTAAAAGCTTCCCCTAGGTCTTATAAAACTTCCCTTTAAGCTTATTCTCCTTATCTATTTTTTCCTATATAATATTACTAACCTTAAACTAATATAGGGGTTTTAAAGTGCCTTCTTAATTATTAACCTTATGAGTTTAAACTGTTTCCCTTTGTTCCTCCCTTAAATCTATATGCTATAAGTTAGTTTCTTAAATAAACTCTAGGTTATCTAATTCTAAACTTAATAACTCTGATTTGTCTAGGTTATAGACCCTAGTGTGCTTAGTAAATAGATTAAATCCTAATATTAACATAGCTAGGGTTATCCTAGTGCTAGATATAAACTAATTATTTAATATTACTATAATGCTTAGGATAGCTTAGTTCTACGAGTTAAGCAATACCCTATCTTATTCTATAGCTTATTTTATTAGTTATTGTTTTACTAGATGGACATTCTATTCTGCTAGACCTATTAATGCTAGGTAAGATACCGGTCTAAATAAAACAATAGTACTATGTTTTTCTACTATAGTCTTAAAAGTTAGATTCTTAAAGTAGGAACTATTATTGCAATATATTCCTCTTAGCTATCCGAATATTAAGCTTTAATGTTTATCCCATGTCTAAGTAACTGAATCTCTAGTAGCTTTAGTGTGAGATTAACCTAGCGCAAACCTTATTATGTAATTAACCATAATAAGTATATATAAGTCCCTATTTCAGGCCTTAGGAGTGATAGGTCCGAGGTAATCTATTGTAACTAAAGCCTAAGGTTCTAGTACTATAATGGTTTTAGGTTTAGCTTTTGTTAACCTTAGCCCTGTTTACTAACAGATAAGATAGGATTAGTAGTAAGATTTAATATCTCTTGTTCTATCTGGCCAAAAATACCTTCCCTATAATTTCTATATTATAATAGTTAGACCAAAATGACCTATAGCGTTATAGACTTATTAAAGTTTTATTAGGATATCCTTATTAAGCATGCACTTAGCTAAGGATTTGTCTAGTTCTAAATAATAGAGCTTTTGTTCTATAATCTAATATTTCAGGGATTAACGCTAAACCAGTTTCCGCCGTTCCGCTAGGATTGTGTGGTAACTGTAAATAATAGCAGTTAGTACCTCTCTATACCACTTAGAGTTTAGCTAGTCCTAAAGTTTATTTGTGATTATTTCTGAAGTTTTATTGTCTAGTCTCTCTCCTTCTGGTAAGATTATTTTAGTATTTATGTTTATTAAGATCATGATTAGTTAGTCTTCTATCACTAGCAATACGTTAATACCTATTCTTCTCTCTACCTTGAATAGGTCTAATCTAAGTTCCTCTAGTAGTTATAACATCCTATTAGTGATTCTTATGATCTTGGTTGTATTAGGACGGTGTATGTATTCTACATTTAATTCTTGTAGAATATCCACCTATTAAGCAACCTTCCTATAAACCTTAGATAAGTTTGCTATGGAGTTAATGATTCCCTTATAATCTATATACACTTTTAAAGGGTATAGGGATCTGTCCACTAGCTATTATGTCTCTTTTAATCCTATAATAATAGCTAATATCTCCTTTTCTAGCATTAAGTATTGTTTCTTAGCATTACCTAATCTATGTAATAACCACATAATAATTCGTATTTTTAAGAAATTTACGTTAGTTACGCTTATGCTAGCCTTAATGTTATCTATTTAAAACAGGACTCCTCCTATTCTAGTGTCTAAAGCATTAGTTACTAAATAGAACTATGCCCCTAGCTAGGCCCTAAAAGTAGTATTCTCCTAGATGCTATAATAGATCTATAGTAAGGCGTTTTAAGCTTCTAGTGTCTATTTAGGGTTCTCCTTTAGAACTTCTCCCTTTTAGACTAATAGCTTACTAGATTTTGTAGTCTTTTAGATATCTTAGAAAAAGACCCTCTTAATTTCTAGTACTAAGTCTAACCTTCCTAGAATAAACTTCTATAAGAAGGGTATTAAATAGATTAAGACTAGAATCTTATTCTAAGAGGTTAGCGGTCGCTGTTTAAAATGCTTTGCTAAATTAGCAAATCTTTCATAATGTTTCTAGGCGGGCCTAATCTTCCTATCTTCTAGGGAATATCTAATGCACTTAACTTCTAATAAGAATAAGGTTGTCTTATGTCCGCTTAATCTAATTAGTGCCTATGCGATTCTTAGGAAGTATTATTTCTATAAGAAGTTAAAATAATCCTCCTATGTCTTAGAACCTAAGTGGTGATTATCTATATAAATTAAGAACAATGTTTATATGTCTTCTATATACCCTAAAATTAATTCGCTTTTAGTTCTGTCCTTAAAGAATAGATAGCTAAAAGTTAAGTCACTAAATCTAGCGTAGGTTAATAGTGCTCCGGTTAGACCCTAGGCTATGTTATTGTAATAATACATGCTATGAGGTCCTGAAAAGGCTATCTTGTATTTATTAGGTAGGTAAACTCTGACTGCCTAAAATCCATTTAAAGCGTCTATTTAAGACAGAAATTTTAATCTTCCGTAATACAATAAGTCTAGATTAGCTTCTATGGTATAATATAGATAACCTAACTTAATGGTTTTGCTATTTACGTTGCGGTAGTTATATATAATGCGAAAAACCTTTTTGTCCGGCCTAGGTGCAAAAATCGTTAGTGTAACCTATACTAAGTCTCCGTAATAAATAATGCTAGCCTTTTCTATTACTAGAAATACCTTCTTTAAAAACTCGTGATGTCTAGCTAAGTATTAGAATTGCTTTCTCTTCCTAGGTCACGTGTCTAGGATTAATAGGATATAATGTTAAAGAAGGTTAGTTATGCGAATGCCCTTAAGCTTCTAAACAAAACAATCCTTAAATGTATAGCATAATGTCATAATTATCATCCGTTATGGGGCAGTCCCTGCATAGTCTCTGAGCTTAATATTAGACTTATTAAACTATAAAATAATGGTTTTAGGCGGGGCAGTGGATAATAAGCGGTTTATATAGAGATTTTAGAATCTATAGGGGTAGGCCTTAATTTCCGATTTTCCCATACAAATTGCTAAGTCTAACTATCCTGCGTTATTATGCGTGGCTCCTAACTTATCTATATTGCAAACTACTGTATAACTGACTCCACTAGAGTGCACCACTAAACCCTTACTATAATAACTGCTATTACAGGGTTTATTATTTAATTCTCTAATTTATTTATTTATATAGGGATCTTTAATTATCTAGGGGGAGGGCTTAATTTGTTTATTTCCTATACAAATAGGGCCTTGGTTATGTCGCGATGTGTCTATGGCTAAATACTAATCTTTCCGATCACTTATGTGTGGCAAATAGCGTTTCCTATTATTGGTTTTCCTAGATAAGTCTGTATTTTGCGTATTTATATAAGAGATTTAATTTGTTAAGGGAGTCCCCTTAATTTCTAAATTTCCTATATAAATTAGGTAACTGTTGTGTCTATACGCGTCCGTTCCTAGTTCTTGTTCTCCCTAAACAACTAAGTCTAAAACATTGCGTATCCTATGGTTTGCTTCTTAGGTTAAGTTCTGTTTTAAGCTATTTATATAGGGATTTTAACTTAATAAGGGGGAGGCCTTAATTTTCGATTTTCCCATACAAATTAGACCTTGGTTATGTCTAGGCGTGTCTATTGTAAGTTCTTCCTAATATTTCGTAGCGACTAGCGCGCTACTTAAGACTTTAAATAGATTAAGACTATTAATCCTATTATAATCCTAATCTTCTTCTTCTAAGCCTTTAATGTTAAGTTCTTCCTGTTCTTCCTTATCTAAGTTATCTTTCCCTAATTCTTCCCGTGGCATTAGGCAAGTCTAAGTTCTTATCTATTCCTAATTCTCCCTAAGGTCGTAGTTAAAGTTCATAACTCCTCTCTTCCATAAGGTCTATCGCTGTTTAATTTAACTCTAAGTGATTTTCTAGCACATTAACATAGGTTTTAGTTAAGGCATTCCAGAATAGTAAGGGTTAAATAATTTAATTTCTATCTTGTAATCTGACTTAGTGATTATTCTATCTATAGTAATGTTTCTTATTAGGTTCTAGATAACCATAGCGGTTAACATTAAGTTAAGTTTATGTTTAAGTCTATCTAGTCTAGTTCTATTTATAATAATATTGTTCTCCTTACTAAGGTTTCCCTTAGTTCTCCTATCCCTCTAATATACCTTCTTATCTAGCTTTATTCTCTAAGTATCCTCTAATAGTTTGCCTTTAAGGTTAGCTATTCTAATCTTATCTAGTAGTGGTAATTTTTAATTTTACGAATAATTACTAGCATTATTATTTGCAATACTTAGTTTTCTAACTCTTGGTTTTTGGCCTTGTTAAACAATTAGTTATTTAAGCCTCTTAGGATCTCCTTTACCTCTTCTAAGATTTTATAATTATCCTTAACAAACTCCATGGCCTTATCTAGAGTTATCCTCTGTGGTAACTAAGCCTATATATCGGATTTCTAGAACAGATCTAGACACAGATATATTAGTAGGGTTTGTGTTACCCCCTTAGTACCTATAATAGTGAGTTTCTCCTTACTATAATATTTAATAGCGTTAACCCGTTAGAGCTAAACCTTTCCTAATAGGATATTCTAATCTTATTAAGCTAGTATAACGTAGCATTTTACTAATGCTAATATTCTACTAGTAATAATCTGGAGATAGGTATAAGAGGTAATAGGATAATTAATATTGTTTGCTATCTAAATAAACCTTCTTTTATAGAGTTATACTAATAGAAACCTATATCTTTTTAGATAGTTCTTATTCACTAGTTCCACACTAAAACCTCTATTAATTAAAGCTAAGTTACATTGAATGCCTTTAATGTAAGTTGTGATATATCCTAGTGTTATTGCCACTTCACTGTCTGGTTTAGTAATATTATTCTAAGCAATTACTACGTTAGCTAAACCTAGCGACTTGTCTAGTTTTACATTAGGATATACCACTTCCTAGTAAGGTTCTATAAGATAAGAAATAATTAACTTAGCTTTATTACTCTTTATCTTTTGGTAGCATTGCATTAAGTAGCTTAGTTATTAACGAATAATAGGCGCTATTTAAAGAAGCTATAAAATACTAATAGGGATAGTGGTTTCCCCTAAATGTTTACCTAAGTTAAATGGTAGGATATTATATTCCTTAGTAGCTCTAATGTTCTCTAATGCTAGTCTCTAGCAGGGTTAAGTGGTTAAAGCGGCGTCTTTTATTAAAACTTCTTTAGGTAAGGCTATTACTAGTTCCTAGGGATTTTCTATAACCTTTTCTAGATATAGTCTTAGTGCTAGAAGTAACCTTTGAAACTCCTTAGGACTTATCTCCTAGAGTGGCTAGGTTATTCGTGGCCTAGAATTATTCCTATTATCTAGAGTACTGTCTAAGTTAAGGATTTCTTTAATCTATTATTAGGCTAGTTTATTTATAACCGTTCTAGGTTTCGGAGTAGACTTTATAATCCTCTTATTCTGTCTATGAGTTAATACTAGCTTAGTTATCTCTTTTGTTTTCCCCTTTAGCTAAGCGGCAATATTGGCATAGTTAATATTGTTCTCCTTATGGACATAACTTAGGGGCTAGTAGTTTAAAGATAATACTGTGAATAATCGAAGTCCTAGAGTTAGAATGAAGCCTTAGGGAGGAATTAGGTCTATTCCTAACCTACTAACGTAGTTTAACTGATTTAAGTTATCTAGTTCTCTTTGTTAATCCCTTTTTATTTGCATCCCTTTGCGGGCCTATTAATCTTATTGCCTTTTAAAATCTTCTAATGAGTATCTGTCCTTCTTTAAATAGTTATATCCTATATGTCCCTATTCTCTATAAGAGAAGCACTAGAAGAATTCGGGATCTCTCTGGATCTAATCTCCCCTTAGGTTTATCCCACTAACATTTCCAGATTTGCCTAGGGATTAGGTTCTGTTATTTATACTGTATCTTAATTAGTTGTATTATCCTGCTGTTTAAGCGTGGTCGCTAGTAGCTTAAGCCTGGAATGCTTCTAACTGTCTTACTAGTTTAGCTATTTATTTAGATGCTTATTTCTCTCTCTTAGACTATTCCTCTATCCATTTCTAAAGTGGTCCTATTCTAGTTGTTAAAATGGCGTCTTTAGACATTCGCGATATCTTCTTAGAAGCTAAGGATTGGCAATCATATAAGATAACCTTTAAATCAGATATTATTAAGTCCTTTGAAGCTATACTATCTGTCTATTTATTTAAAGCGAATAAATAATTAGATACTCTTTCTTATAGTCTTGCGTCTATCTCTCTATCTGCTAAGTGTGAAATGAAGTTTATAAAGAGAACTTATTATACGTTTGATTTTACCTTTAAGGCCAGACGCTTAGCCTATTGGATATAGGCATTTAGTATCTTATCCTTTTCTCTAGTAAAACTAAATATTTCTTGTTATATAGAGATCTTAATAAATAGGTCTAGATTTTCAAACTTAGCTAGAAATTTAGCAGATATTACTTCCTAGGAGCATTCTTTATACTCTAAATCTTTATACTAGATTACTGCCTTTCCTTATAAACCTTAAATAAAGGTTAAACGGACAAAGGTATTGTGGTATTCTAGGGGAACTTAGGCTATTATAGCTATTATTTTGCAATGCTTTACGTATTCCTTAGCTAGCCTATCTTTTAGCAGACCTAAGAATGTGATTCCCCTGCTACCTAGGCTAGGGTTTATAGGGAAGAAAGGACTATTTATTCTAATAGCTTATCTTATTTTCCTAATATTAATAGACTTAGGTAATTAGAGGGATAGAGAAGGGAAGTGAGGTAGAATATAGTCTACTAGATAAGATAGCTTTAGGGAATAAGCAGGGCTTAGAATAAAGTCTAATAATCTTTTGTTATGCTCTAACTATTCTAAGTCTAAACTTAGGATTAAATACTCTTAAGTCCTTGGGTTTAACTCTCTAGAAAATAATAGCTATATAAAGGAACTAATCTAGGATAGATTGTTTAAAGTTAATAAGATGATAATGGTTTCCTAGATTCCTCTAAGATAATAGAGTAATAAGAGATATAAGGGTTAAAGGGTATTAAAGTTTAGTAGGAATTAGAGGGGAGTCTAGTTGTTAGGAGGTCTCACAGAGGCAAGGGTCTGAGCACTATTGCAGTCAGGGTCAAAGTGGTGATAATAATTGATGATGATCTTCTAGCTAACGGGCTACGTGGCCAAAGGTGTTGAGGGCATCGTGGGTCACGTGATTGACCCACTTGCGCGATGCACCCAATCACAGCGCAGCACTTGCGTTATGCTCCACTTTCCGTGCGCGGCTGGATTTGACTATTCTAATATTAGCAGTTTTCTCTTTTAAAGGAAAGTGGGGAAAAGTAAAGAGAGAGTGGATACAAAAGTGGGGATAAAAGAAGAGATCCGCGACTCTCATTGGTCGGTTGTAATTCGAAGAGAGAGAGTTGGAAGAGGATTAAAGGAAAAAAAAAAGATATAAGAGAGATCAGAAGCTCTAAAAGCTTTAAAAACGCAATAAAATCGAGTTAAGCGAAAATGAACATAAGTGGATCCCGTCAATCGAATCTAAGTCTCTCATTGGTCCGGCTGCAAGTTCTCCCAGACCCCGGACTTTTCGTCCAGCTTATTAGGTCTTAGGCCTCTTTACCTAGCCTTTAACCTGGATTATGGCTTTGTTTGAATTGATGAAGGTCTTGAGAGCTTTGTTCGGCGATGCCTTTATTATCGTATTAGCGGGGTTATTATTGCCATTAATCCATTAGACTTCGTAGATCTCGCGACGCTTGTATGATTGTCAGAGGGCCATAATGTCAATTATTAGTTGTTTTTCCTTTATTATACCTAGCTTTATAAGGCATTTGTATAATAAAAAAGAATCTGTATAGATAATCGTTAGGATCCGATTGATTCTTAACCGATCTGTGATTATATTAAGGGTTGTGGTAATTGCATAGGCCACATTAGCACCTTGAACCATTGCGTATAATTCGGAAGCAAGAGCGCTATGAGTTACACGCTTGCTCTTCGTTAAGCTGTACGTAATAATATTGCCTTATATTATGAAAACGTTCTCTTTTTCTTCCTTATTGCTAATAATAATAATAAATCTAATCTAGGAACTTAGATCTTTATTATTAGTAAGAGATCCATCTACAAACACGAATAGCTTCGCTTTCTTAAGGACTAAAGGGATGTAATAGATCCCTTATTGTTATTATTAGATCTGCTATTTAAGTCTTTTATTTAATTGGTTTATATTATTATTTATAGGGTCTTAGTGTTATGCCGTAGTTAAAAGGTTATATAAAGCCTCTGGTTAACAGATGGTTGCAATGTAGCTTCCATAAGCTCTTTGTTTAATATAATCCTACTTTATAGTTAGTGATTTAAGGTTAATGCTCTTGATCTTTTTGCTTTGCCCTTTTTAACGTAAATCTATAGTGTTATTAGCATTTAAAGAAAGGATATAGCTATTAAAAATAAGGGGATTCTTAGCTAAAAGAATTTGCTTTGGCTTTGCTATGAATTCCGCTTTCTAGAGCTCTCTTTCTTCTTATTAGAAGAAATCTTAATCACTAAGGCCTAGAGTATTATCCGTTTACATTCTAACTACTCTAAAGAGGTTATTATCACTCGCGTTAGTTATTAGTAAGCACGGGTTATACGTTAAGGTTATTATCTAAAGCTTCTCTTTATAATAATGGAAGTAAGTTACCTACTAATGGGTTCCTGCTTCTATAATTCCGTATAATAGCTTAATAACTTCTATTATCGTGCCATTAGGGAACAAATAAGCTATTTGTTCAGGTAGAGCAGTGATAATAAGTCTGCTAAGTGGTGTGTTTAATTAAACGTACGCTTGCGTAAATGTCTTATATCTATAGGAAAATTCCTCTAGATCTTAACGATAGTGCTAATGCTATAATTAATTATTAGCTTGCTCTTTGTATTATTAGGGATTAAGTTAAGATTAGCTCTTTACCCTTATTATTATGCCCTTAGATAACAAGTCGTGATTTCTCATAGGGCATTACTGTCCCTTTGCCTTTAATTTCTTTTACTATATAAGATTTAAAGAGTCTCTTAGTGCTATGCTTTGTGGGATTAAATATTATAAATTTAAAAACATCACACGCTTATAAGGCATTAATTTTAGCTTAATTAGACTGCTTAAAGGGCTTGCTAGGGGTTGTTATCTTCCCTTCTTAACGTAACTAAAGGGCTAGATTCTAGTTAGCTTCTTCTTTTATAGTAAGAAACGCTTCTTAGAGTGTTCCTATAGCTATAAGCTTCTTAATTAAGGCATCTTCTTAATCTTTATTTATAGTGAATAACGCTGGATTATTTATATTAGATTTATAACTAGCAGTGTGAATTTCTTTATGGTTAGAAAGTAAGAATTAAACTATTAACTTCTTTCTTAGTCTCCCTTGCTTTCTCTTAGCTTACGGAGCCTTTTTTTCTTTAGCAATCTTTTTAATAGCTTATGTAACTTCCTCTTCCTCTTCTTTAGGCTCTTTTTCACGCTCTTTAGCTAGTTCTTAGGGATTAGCATTATTACAATAGTACGGTTTAACTACTATTATTTGGAATCTAGTTAGTCTACGTGGTATTTAGAGGATATAGGCTTTATAGTTAATTCTAAGAAGCTTATAAGGGCTATGCTAGCTATTTTTCTCTCTCTAAACGCATATATCTAATTAAAGCGGAAGTTAGTGCGTTAGTAATGTATCCGGGCTATTATAGGTGTTTAGAGCATTGTGAACTTGCTATTTCGCTAGGAATTATTAGACTTTGTTAGTAGCTTTTTAGATTAACTTAGCCTGTTAAATAACAGATACACTTAGCGGAGACTTATTAGTTATCCGTGGGTATGCTCTAAAGACAAGAAGCGTAGGAATAAGGCTATTTAGTCCTGCTAAATTATTCATGGCTTTAATAGCCATTTAAAGGCGTTGCTCTTACGTAAGCTCTTAACCTATTAAGTCTATAATAATATTATACGCTCTTTATAATAGTCTATAATAGCGTTTAACTTTGCTAATACTATTGTGAGCTTTTACTAGCACTTTATCGATCTTAATTAACATTAATTATGCATAGTGTTTAAATTCTAATAAAGCGAAGTTCTTTCTAGCATTATAAACAATCTAATCTAGAGGACTAAGGTATGTATTGATCTAACATTCACGCAGAGCGTTCTAAATGTTACAAGCCTTCTGCTTATTAGGATTAAGGAATTATATGGCTTAGAACGAAGTTACTAAATTAACTACATAAAGCACTGGTT
The DNA here is from genome assembly GCA_022702365.1 of Epichloe sibirici. Taxonomy (NCBI): domain Eukaryota; kingdom Fungi; phylum Ascomycota; class Sordariomycetes; order Hypocreales; family Clavicipitaceae; genus Epichloe; species Epichloe sibirici. The sequence continues at coordinate 42,311 of JALAAE010000055.1, read as the reverse complement.
AATTATTAATTTGAACGATGTTAACAATAATCTTATAGTTGAATTCATGGTTATCTTTAACAGTGAACCTAAATCTGCCTAGAGCTCTTCTGTTTAATTAACAGTAGTAATAAATCTTAGTTAACTTCTTAATAGCTCTTCTTTTAACCTTATAACTAGCTCTTTAAAGTAGTCTTATAAGTTATTTAACTAATAGATGACCGAATTAATGATGTAATTAACGAATTTCTGTCTCTAATAGATAGAATACAATCGTTTCTTTAGCTTCTAGAATCCACTAAGGATATCCCTATCTTCTTATGATTAGCATGGTTTTCTTGCCTTAAATTAGCAGATTCCTTAAGTTATCTAACTTAATGCCTATTCTATCCATATTAGTGATTAAGAAAAGGAAAGGTGTTATAGTCTTAACCATATAGAAGGGTATTATGCCTAATTTAGTAGGTACGTTTACTATGCCTTATGTTTTTGCTAATCTAGCACTGAATTTAATCTCTGCTTTAGTGCTTAGCTTAATCTTTAGCAATGGCATTAGCTTTATTAATGCCTATGATTATTTAAGTCTAACTATTAATAATCCTAAAGCTCCTATATCTAGTAAGATGCCTCTAAAGACCTTATTAGAGTAACGTTTCTCTAAAACAAAGGTTATGCTTTAATCCTTATATGGATCGTGCTTTAGATAGGCATGTTTAAAGGCTTAATCTCGTAAGGTTACGATTACCTTATTATTACTTAGTTAAGGCCCTATGGTAAAGAATTATATAATACTAAGTTAATTAAACTTTAATGTTAACGCTATTAGTTTATTAGTATTATCACTATCTTCTTCTTTATTAGCCTTAACGTAGATTTCTACTGTTTTCTAGGCCTTATTATTATGCTTATTATCCTCTTTAATTCCTTAACCTTTTTAAGCTTTATATACTATAAGGTATGCTTAGAATTTTCCTTCTATTAGAGGTATTTAATGCTTCTTACTCTTCTACTAACATTCTTTTGCCTATTAGCGCTCTTTTTCTAAGTAATTTATTAACTAGTAGCTGCTTTTATTACAGACATAGTATCTTCTACTATTACAGTATTAATAATAATAGCTATAGCTTTTGCTGTAACCTCTTTAATTATATGGTTAATTATAGCGGCGGTCTATGAATATTATTTTATAATCTTTACGCTCTTTGTTCTGCTAATAGAATTAAACCACTGATTTATTAGCTTTAGCAATTAAGATTAACTTATAAAGATCCCCTATAAGCCCTTTAAAACTAGGCAAATAATTATATTTAGCTTGCCTATACTCTAGTACACTAGAGATTACACTTAAGGTTTAATAATAGAGCTCTGTATTAACTATTAAGGGTGGAAATAACCCTCTATAAACTCTTTTAAGTGTAGTTAATAGGATCTTAAGGCATTCTAGCTTGGTTTTATTAGGGTTCTAGGCGATAATTACCTTTAGCGTTATATTATTCCATTTACAGCGGTAGAATTGCTAGTTACTTTCTATTTTAAAGCGTTAACAGATATTATTAATTATCTGCTTATAGGAGAGGTTCCTATTTATTAGATAATTAAGAAAGTATTGCTTAGTATTACCTATAAGCATAATTAGAAGGGCTTTATAGAGGTATTCCTATGGAAGATTAAGCCTATCATATTTATTCTAAAAGAGATTAATCTTTAGCGTAAGAAAGTCATATATCTTTCCACTATAATAATTATTATCTTTATAGGTCTTTATAAGCTTAGTAATCTTCCTAATAATCTAATCCTCTTATTATAAAGCTAATAGTAGTGTAAATAGTGGTGTTTCTTAAGGTTATAAAGGAGTGTTAACTTCTAATAGCGGTTACCTTAAAGGTGGATTATAAGGGATTTTAGCAAGGGGGGAATTAAGTATAGGATTAAGGGTAGAGAAAAATTTATTTAATAATAGTTACTTTTTAACTTCTTCTTTAGGCTATAGTGCTTTTATTTCTTTGTTAAGAATATATACTAGTAAGTTAGTAACTTTGCTAGATTTATCTTATATAACGTAAACGCTATGTTTACAAAGGATATCTTATAAATTACGCACTAAGTGTCTTAAGGCGCATTTAAAGGTCTTAAGGGTCTAATCTTAGAGATTATCTTAGAAGTTTTCCTAGAGCTTAAGATCTCTATATTATCCGCTATTATAGACATTAATTAGCTAAGCGAGTTAGTTATTAAGTTACTAATCCTTAGCAATCTAAGGATCTAGCTCTTTAGAGCTCCCCTAGTTAGTTATAATAATCTAGAAGTATTTCTAAAGTTATAGCAGTAGGCTAGACTTTTCAGGTCTTTTAGGTCTAGACATTATAGGTATTATATTTTCTTATATTATGTTTTTCGTTAGCTAGCAAGGGGCTAATTCAATCTCTGGTTTAGGAAGGATGCTTCTAGAGCTATAATTCCTGGTTAGTTAATTGGTTTTCTTGTGATAGACAATAAGATTAATTCTTCTATACGGAGGTCCTTAATAACTCTAAGATAGAAGGGGTTAATCCCTTAGAAGCCTAATAACTAAAGCCATTAACGATCTTCCTTTAGCACACTTCTGCAGTTAGAACCTAAGCTAAACCTAATAGAATTATCTCTTCTTAGTAGTTCCCTAGCTTATCTGTGGTTTTTTAACCACTAATTAGTGTTAGGAGGTCTTACAGAGGCAAGGGTCTAAGCACTATTGCAGTTAAGGTCAAAGTGGTGATAATAATTAATAATAATCTTCTAGCTAACAGGCTACGTGGCCAAAGGTGTTAAGGGCATCGTGGGTCACGTGATTAACCCACTTGCGCGATACACCTAATCACAGCGTAGCACTTGCGTTATGCTCCACTTTCCGTGCGCGGCAGGATTTGACTATTCCGACACTAGTTTATTAGGAAAAATCAGATAGGTGTTAAATAAGAGGCCTTAGAAACTTTATTATAATAAAGTTTTTAAGGGAAGATAAGAAAAATAAAGCATAAGAATAAACTTAATTATTACATAGTTAATTAATTTATATCTACCTAAAGAAGAAGAAGAAAAAGAAGAAGAAAAAGAAGTCCTTATTCTAAAAGTCCCCTAAGAAAAATCTTTTATATCCTTCTTAAGTTCCTAAGTGCTTCCTTCCTCCTATATTACGCGTTAGTTATTATAGACGCTATTCTTAGTCCCCTTAAGCCCTTCTAATTCATAGCTAAGTCATTCTAGACCTAGTGTGCTAATTATGATCACACTGTGTTAACTAATCTAGAGTAGTAATAAGCGATAATATAGAGTTAAAAGCGGGGTAAAAGTGGGCTAGTGGTTTGTGCGCTCCCTTCTGTCTATAGTGGGCTAATTGCTCTAGAAAATCAAGATTTTTAAGCTCTAGAGGCACCTTAGCTAGGTCTCTATAGTAAGAAGTTTAATCGCTTGTCTATGCAGCGTCTTGCGTGCTATCCAGGGCATCCATAACCCTAATAGCTAATAAACTAGTGTGTAACCACTACCATATAGTTATTACCTAACTAACCTAGTAGGTAGACCTATTAATTGTTTCTTCCTATTATAGTGTAATTTTTCTAATCCCTTAAAGTAATAAGTTTAATACTTATATTGCGTTATATCCTTAGTAGTATAGTGCATGTTTTTATTATAGTGCTTATCTAGAGGGGAAATCCTAATTTCACTAAGTGCGAAAATACTTAATTCTAGGGCAGGTTTTTAGGACTTAGAGCGAGTTTTAAGGTCTAAAAAATTTTTTAAGGTTAGGTTCGCTGTCTAGCTATGTTTATCTTCTATTTATCCTAGCATTATAATATTCCCTAGTTCTTAAATTCGCTAAGTATGAAAATATTAGTTCCTAGGATAGGATTTCCCTAGTTAGATTAGTCTTCTAGTATTATGCAAAGTGGCAAGTTTAAAAGACCTATCTAGCAGTGTCTAGTCCTGGTTCCTAACTATTCCTTTCCGCTAGAGTGGTTTATAATGCCTTATAATCTAAACTGCTATTATCACACTATCTTAACCTATGGTGTTCTAATTAATGCTTCTAAATTCTAGTTCTCCCTTTCTTCCCTTATAGTTCACAAGTTTCCCATAGCCCTATAGTTCTATATCTATCTTATTAAGTCCTGCAGTCCTTGATATTCTCGCGTTATTAATAGTGGTGTCTCTAACCTTAGCTGGATAATATTCTTAGGTCTCTTTTAAGTCTTATTAGCAACTATAGCTATATTTAATCTTCCCTTCTTGGTTCTAGCTATAGTTAAACTTTAACAAAGGTTTATTATCTCTATCTACGTCCTTAATTATAATTATTTGTCTAATTAGTTTGATATTTCGTTAGAGGTAATAGTTCATCGTTTATTAGTTAAATACAAGAGCAAAAGGTCCTAGTCTTATCACCATAAAGTTAGTCCCATTGGTTAGGGGTAATAATAATGCTTGTATTGTCAAGTAGAGCTAGCTAGTGTTCTCCATAGTAATAGCACTCCCGATTACCTAATCCCTTTCTCCACCCAACAGGCTGGCATCTACAACCGAAAGGACAACTCGCTCTACATATCGTCAAACTACAAGAGCTCCGAGGACATCAACATCACCGTCGTGAGCCTGGACTCGGACGACTACCCGTACCACAGCACGCAGTTCCCCGATTTGGCCATGGCCAACGGCGGGACGACGTACTATCCTCCCGGATCGCTTCACAACCAAACGCCGCCGATGCAGCTTTGGTGTGATGAAGGCGACTTCCAGAACTACGCGAAGCTGCTGGCCGTGGACCCCAACACAAACAAGTCGACGACTATCTTGACCAACTTTCTCGGCCGCAACTTTTCATCCTTGAACGACGCGCGTCAACATCCCATCACGGGTGATTTGTGGTTCACCGACGCCGACTACGGCTACTTTCAGCACTTTCGACCCATGCCGACGCAGCCAAAACAGGTCTATCGTCTGGATCCCGAGACGGGAGTCGTTCAGGTGGTGGCGGATGGCTTCGTCCAGCCCAATGGGCTGGAGTTCTCGCCCGACCTCAAGACGATGTACATTACGGACACCGGCAGCCAGCAGTTCGAGCCTCTTCCCACCCGGCCTTCTACAATCTACGCCTTCGACCTCGTCGACATGAGACGTCTCGAAAATCGCAGGACGTTTGCAAGGGCAGACGATGGATTTCCCGACGGCATTCATTGCGATACGCATGGCAACGTCTGGGCCGGATGCGGCGACGGCGTGCACATCTGGAACTACAAGGGCATTTTGCTGGGCAAGATTGTCGTGGGCGAAATGAGCAACAACTTTGCCTTTGCTCCAGGCAAGGTTTTTGTCTTTTCGAACTCTCGGTTATGGGTCGTCGAGAACGTCAGAGCACAAGGGAGGGAGGTGTGCAAAGACTTTGGTGTCGGTTGCCATTGAGCATCGTACTTTTATTTCCCATCTCAGAGTCTTTCTTGGTCCGTGGCTTGTTGATGATGCGAGCCTTTGACCCCATCATGTGAGCACATGGAGAAGATTTCACTATGCCAGTACCTGCTTGATGCTGCTGATGGAGGGGCTTATTCCCAGTCTGTCTGAAAGGCTCATAGGTGCGCCGAACGCCTGGTAGAGACGATGCACAGCAAACCATATTTTGCGGCGGCTACCTTGTGAAAATTCAACTTGAAACTGCCCGAACATGAATGACGAAGAGACCAGACTGCTACAAGAGGGACGTGGGAAGCGGGGGAAGGCGGGGGAATGGCACGTTGAAGTGGGGTCAGCAGGCCGGACACGGGCATTCCTTGATCCTGACTGACAAGCTACATGTTAGCAAGGTCATCTTCATCGATCGGTCGACCCACCGTGCGGATATGGGAAATGGATCACGTAACGAGAAGTCGTACGGTACATGAAAGATGAACTAAAAGGACATCATTGACTACCCAATAATCTTTCGGTAACTTTTCAGCCTCCGGCCCGTGTTACAATCCAAAAAGAAAAGGGAAAAAATTCATGATGCAACAAGTTCCACAATCAAGGAGCCAGCTTGACCTGTGACGACGACGAGGATGCGCCATCCGCGTCCGCGTCGCGTCTGTCATCGGTTGACATTCCCGCTGAACAACTTTCTGCTGTTGTCGGTGTTCTAGTTTCTGGCAATTTCCGACCGCTGTGACTGATCGTCACCGCCGTTGTCTTTACAATCTCAACCCCTTCCAGAGGGCTGTTTTCGCCCGGTCGCCCAGCTGTGACCTGCATACTGTACTCCACTCCTGCCGGGGCCCGCGAGGCATTCCTCAAATATGTTTCCAGAGCGATATCCGTCGATGTGTCATGATGTGCTGACGATATGTGGCGCCCGGGGCGGACCTGTTGCGAAAACTCGACCAGACGATTCAACACGCTGAATTCGGCTTTCAGCTTCACGCTGTAGACCAGAGCTTTCCAAACAGTTTGTATGTTGTAATGTTCGGTAAATTCGAGACACAGAATGCTGATGTTGAGAAGGACGACGAACATGTTGACCAGGATCAAGTGTCCCATGACGCGTCTCATTGTTGAGCAGGCGATGCCTCGCTGCACCCTCAACAGCCTCGTCGTCTCGACAATATACAAGCTCGAAATAAAGACTTCTTGAACGAAGAAGACGGTCAGCTGAAGTTTTGCAAAGATGGAATACGGTTGTCTGAAGGATGCTGGATTGCTCGAGTTGGTGCCGTACACCAAGACGATGACGGGTATGCTGAGCCAGATGGCATCAATGACGATCATGGCCAAAACGCAACGCAGAAGACGCGGGTCGTGCATGACGATGTGCAATCGGGAATAGAGCACCAGCGATTGCCCTGTGACCATGGAACACCAGCCGGTTAGTATTAGTGTGGCATGGAGATAGCCCGATTGCTCCGGGTTGAGATGCCGGAGCAGATAGCCCACGGCATTCAACGCGACGCCCCATGCCGAACAAGTGAAGCTCCAGAAGTAGAGGCCACGAAACCGCTTCAACGTGGTGAGGACTAGGAAATTGAGCTCAACGACATTGTAGAGGGCGATACTGATGAAGACAATGATGACAAGCCAGTGGGTTTGGTATGGCGAGGACACATCGTCGCCGCCCGCGGTGGCTGGATAGTCAGCCATGGGCGCAACGCAAAAAGTCGGCGACTCTGCCAACAACAATGCTTCATGTCGGTACCATTCGAGCGTGACGGTCGCGCATCATGAGAATAAGCAACCATGCTCTGCTTCCACGAAATACTTGTATCATTCATTGGCTCGAGCCGGAGAGAAGTGCCTTGCAGTACCGGTACAGCAGGGAGTAGACGGGCGCAGTTGAACACCTGATTGATGATTATGATTAGTATCTGGTAACCCAGCAGACCTTGGTGCAGTACTCCGTAGCCAGCGTCCAATGGGCTAGGTCCAATGTTCAATGGGTGGTTGCCAGTTGGTTGCTGGCTGCTTCTCTTTAATATTTGAATATTCCTTCACCTTAATCTGTCGCCGCACTCACTCGAGCCGGGGAACCAGAGGGGCGGCCATGAGAGGTCAACAACTCATTACAACTTCATATCCGGTTTTGTGACCTGCGTGGATGGTAGAGTGGATAGGCACCGACGCCAACAAGCCGACCAAGATAGACGGATCAGCAGCACCTTCTTGTTGGCTTTTGCAAACAAGCAAACAGCTCGACACATCGTTGTTGAAGCGTATGTACATGTAATAGAGCGCGTGACCGCTACTGCTGTGGAGTCTGGACCTGCCGGCTGCTCTGAGTGAGCCCTCTCAATTCAACATTCCCCTGCCTGCCACCCTGCTTACATACATATTATTATTACGTGCTGCAATGTTGGCCAGCTGCTGCCCTGCCAGCTGGCAGGCGAGGTGACAGGCGACAGGCGACAAGCCACCTGCATCATGCAGTAGGCCCCTTCTAGCCCCTCGTCCACAGGTCATATTTTCCGCCCGTCAGAAAAATGCAAAGACTTATGTATGTAAACTCTCCGGGGTTGGCCCCAACATCTGTCACCGCAAATGCACAAATGCATGGAAAGTAGCACGAAGACGCCGTTGTACTCCGTAATCTCATGCTGGCTCCGCTTCTTTCCTTCCCGTCGCAATGAAATCCCTTGCAAGCTTGCATTGTGCTACTCGGTATTACGTAATTCGGCGGTCAATTCTGCCATCACCGACACCAGCTTCGTCCATCAAACACTGTGTGCTAATAGTGCTATTAATACGGAGTACGGCTTGATTCCATTGCCACCAGTGACCAATGACCACACCTGACCACGCCCGAGACTGAGAAAAAAAAAAAAAAAAAAAGGGCAAGCTCGACAAGAAAGGCACGGCAAGCACAAAAAGGGGAAACAAGACAGAATGCCACGTGCTACTACTCCGTACGGCCCCGGAAACAAGTTATCGCGTGGCGATTCTGCGACACGACACAATGCCACGTGGTGGATAAATATACATACTCCGGTACTCCGTACGGAGAGTCACGTCAAAAGTTCTGCCCCTCACACAAGGTAGGTCTGCTGCCTAATTAGCTAGCAGGAGGGTAGCCTAATTATAATAAAATATATAAGGGGCTTACCTTTTCTATAGATTCCCCTCTTTTAATTATCTAGCTATCCCTTAATTAGCTAGTCCCTTAAATAGCTTAATTATTACTATAATAACTATACTATTAATAGTTATAGATTAGGCTAGCCTAGTAGTATCTAAAGAGAATTATTATAAAGAAGGAAGGGCTAAGAAATTAGAAGAAAGCTATTAAGGCTTAATAAACCGCTTAGAAGGACTTACTATAATTCATTATTTAAGCTTAGATTAAATAAATCCCTTATTATATGAGCGTTGCTATTCGGAGCTGTGTTTTCTTGCTCACCGGCGCTGTACTCACCACGTGATAGGGCTACATCCTATATCCCACGCCCTGCTACTAAATTTATATAGCACTCCCTAGCAAAAAAAATAGTTAGAATTATAGGCCTATTACCCCCGCTTACCATACCTATAGGCACTGCCTGCTATATATAGCTATTATATATAGTAGCTAAAGAGGCTAGAAGAATTAGTTAGGCTAGCTAAAGTATTAAAGAAAACACTAGAAATCGCGTTTTTAGGCGAATTTATAAGCCTTATATGTGTTTAATTAAAAAATCTACTTATATTATAAAGCATTTTAGAGTGTAAGGTCTAATTCCATAAGATTACGTGTGTTTTCTACAGGAGGGTATGGCAATTAAGCCGCTTAACCAAATGCAGCTAGGACGAATTTTTATGTGGGTACAGCGCCGGTAAGCAAGAAAACACAGCTCCGAATAGCAACGCTCTATTATATTAAGGAGATAATTTAATTAAAGGGAGGAAATAACTATTATAAGGGTTATAAGGGCTAGCCTAATAGTAAGAAGGTGCACTTAAAGGTCTTAAATTTATTAAATTTATTAAGAATATTGAATTTAGAAAAAGAAAATAAAGAGAGGTAAATTAATAAGGAAATTAATAACATTTAGAAGGTCCTTAATGCCTTAAATGCCTTAGATTCTAATTATAAGATAATATATTAAAGTATCTAATAATAACTAAGGTAAGTCACTTTTATATATAAATTATATATTAAAGCTACTTAGATTAATTCTAGCATTATTATTGTAGTGTATTTTAATTGAGCGTTGCTATTCGGAGCTGTGTTTTCTTGCTCACCGGCGCTGTACTCACATAAAAATTTATCCTAGCTGCATTTGGTTAAGCGGCTTGATTGCTATACCCTCCTATAGAAAACACACGTAATCTTATGGAATTAGACCTTACACTTTAAAATACTTTATAATATAAGTAGATTTTTTAATTAAACGTATATAAGGCTTACAAATTCGCTTAAAAACGCGATTTCTAGTGTTTTCTTTAATACTTTAGCTAGCCTAACTAATTCTTCTAGCCTCTTTAGCTACTATATATAATAGCTATATGCGGCGGGTAGTGCCTATAGGTACGGCGGGCGGGGGTAATAGGCCTATAATTCTAACTATTTTTTTTGCTAGGGAGTGCCATATAAATTTGGTAGCAGGGCGTGGGATGTAGGATGTGGCCCTATCACGTGGTGGGTACAGCGCCGGTGAGCAAGAAAACACAGCTCCGAATAGCAACGCTCATTTTAATTTATCTCTGCTATTCTAGACAGCTTTAGGCAGCAGACCCACCCTGTGTGAGGGGCAGAACTTTTGACGTGACTCTCCGTACATGTCATCATATTACACCGTACATGTCGCCGATAGGAGCACAGAGGGTAAATTGAACAGCTCGTATGATCTTTATCAGTGGGGGTACTAATAACACCCACCTGGTTCCGACAGGCCTTTAGATAAGGGTTCTCGTGACGCCAAATGAATTAATGAGTTGCAAGGCCACGTCCACGGTCTATGTATGTATGAATTGTGCTAGCTCAGTGAAGTGGGATTCCCAGAACTGGTTCTGACGAATGTTCGCAGCTAGGATTGTCTCTTTCTCTTCCTCTTTTTTTTCTTTTTTTTTTTTCTCTCCATCCCGTATTTCGCACATTTACCTGTTCTCGCTTGAAACAAAAACTGAGCGGGTGGCCTGCTTTGTTTTGTCCTGACCGTGGTCTTTCGCGAAGCCCTTGTTCATTCTTTTGATCATGGTGTTGACACACGCTCAGTTTCAAGAAATTCGGGCGACAGTCCCTGCGCTGAACACTAGGGGCGAAGAAGTTGTCGCTGTGTTTTACCAGGGCATGTCACGCGGCCATCCGGAACTCATCCGGAACTACGTGGACCCGGCAAATCAGAGAAACAGACTCTCATTAATATTCAGTTTGCCAATACGGAGTACTCCGTGATAGTGTCTGTTAATCACATTTATATTATGACTTGATGCCTACCACGGAACGCATCTGCCAGAAACATTGCTCAGTGGGTCTGTCGCCAAACCATTATGAAGCTATGGGGAAACACCTCTTGAGGCATTTACAGGCATAATTGATGCGTCAATGACCCCGGACGCAAATATGGCGTGGCGTGGCGTGGCTCATTTCGGACATGTAGCCCGTATGTCCATTGCTAGTAGGGAGCAACAGCTCTACATACAGTATGTACAAATCGCTCTGATGGATCGTGGACCGACTGGCGAAGATTCGAGGACAGGACATGGACAAGGTTTACCGATATCTTCACTCTCGTACGGAGTAAGCCTTGTCCATCTTCGTCCCGAGAACAGGAAGGGTCTGGCGGCATTTATCCAAGGACAGTATTATGTCTCTACTCCGTCTTGTGTAGAAGTCGAAACAGCAGGAAGGATTGTGACAAGATTCGCCAGTACGCTCTGAGAGTGACGCCCCGAGTATTACCAATTACTACCGGATCATCATTCAACGACGTCCGCGAATTATTAGCGGAAACCACTCAACAGAGCACATTTCTGCCTTATTCGAACCCGCCGGGCCGGGGAGGTTTCGAATCATGTCATACATAGACAATGCTCGGGTGGGCGGCACGCTCGAATTATCTCACCGGCGCAGCACCCGTGGCCTCTTCCGAACTACATTGTCGCGAATTAATGACAGAGATGGGTTTCCCGGATCGATGCATCAAATTGACCAACGCCACTTTGGGACCAGCGAACCGCACTTGGTAGAAAAATACTACATTAGATTTCAACACCTTCCAGCAGTGGCCACGGAACTTTACTCCCTCAATCAGATGAGTTGCGCACATGCCTTAGTGCTTCCATTTACTCCGTAATTCCACGTACATATAGCCCGTACACTAACAAGGATCATCATGTGCAAGGAGCTTCGTGAGGCCGCTGGGGCTGAATGCGTTGCTCCCGCAAGCACCAGGTTAACGCTTTACCCTTGGGACAAATGACATGATTCGGCGCCGCCGCGGAGTCTGTATGTATGTGTACATACGTACGGAGTATTATAGGTCAGTTGAATTGCATGAAACAGAGCAAGACTTGAAGAAAAAGATATCAGGGAAAGAAAGTGCAAGGGTCCAAGCTTGTACGGAGTACTCCGTACATGTATACGTCGGAGCAGTATTAGGTTCAGCCTAATTCGTCTCAACGCTCCTCCGTTTCGAAGGCCTGTTACCTGCTCCACATTCCCGGAAGTTCATCTCATCGTCGAGCTGTCAGGACCATCCTTTTGCATATTATTATGCCGCTTCTATGTACATTAGCTTTTTCCGTTGCTCGTATTAACTCGGAGAAGACATGACTGGAATTTACACGGTTTCAGACAAGTTTTGCCCTCTGCAGCTAGCTAGTCCAGCGTAAATCGCACGGGAAACCGCGGGAAACGGCAGCAAAAGGTCCAAGCACCGACTCTCGAAAACCCAATAACTTGGGACATATAGTACTGAGTCTCCGCAATGATGTTGCCAAAGGTCCAAAAAGTATCGAAAAGCGCGGTTGATTGTGAATAAAAAGCTCCGACCGGAACTCTACGGCTGAGGCAGGGCATTCGGTCTTGGATTTATATCAGTCCTGTGTGCACAGAGAGAGTTCTTTGGCAGCCAATCACAGATTCTGCGGCGTGCTTGAACATTTCTCTCGACATTTCCCTCGACATTTCTCTCACCATGTTTTCCCTTGTATTGCTGCTCATACCTGCCTTGGCTGGTACCACGGTGTCGGCAAAGCCAACTAAAGCCACAATGGGGAATGATGCCTGTACATTTACAGACACCGCGAGAGCGATGCAGGAAAAAAGAGGTTGTTCAAGCATCACGCTCAGCAATGTCCATGTGCCAGCCGGGCAGACGCTCAATTTTGAGAAATTGAACGACAATACCCGTGTGAGTACGACTGGCGACAATGTGTGACGAATCCCCCAAAGTTCTAACAAAGTTGCAAGGTTATCTTTTCTGGGAAAACGACCTTTGGGTATGCAGAATGGGCTGGTCCCCTGGTCTCCGTCTCCGGCAAGCACATCACCATCGAAGGTGCCCCGGACCACATTATTGACTGCGAAGGCCAGCGTTGGTGGGACGGCCAGGGCACGAATGGCGGCAGGAAGAAGCCCAGATTCTTCGCGGTCAACAACCTCGTCGACTCAACCATCAATTCGCTCAATGTGCTGAACACGCCCGCACAAGCCTTCAGCATCAGCTCGGTGAAAAATCTGGGCATCTTCGACGTCAGCGTGGACGACTCTCTCGGCGATAGCCGTGGAGGGCACAACACGGATGCTTTCGACGTGGCGCTCTCCTCTGGCGTCTACATCTCGGGTGCTAGGGTCAAGAACCAAGATGACTGCCTGGCTATAAACTCTGGTAACAACATCACTTTTATCAACGGGCATTGTTCTGGCGGGCACGCCATATCCGTCGGATCGGTGGGTGGCCGAAAGTCGAATGATGTCAGCAATGTGCGGATTGTGAACTGTACCGTCTCGAATTCCGAGAATGGGATACGAATCAAAGCCTTACAAGGGGGCCATGGTTCCATCGATAATGTTCGGTTCGAATCTATCACTCTGTCCAATATCGGCGTCCACGGGATTATCGTCCAGCAGGACTACAAGAACAGCGGGCCTACTGGCCACCCTACACCAGGCGTGCCCATCACCAATCTCACGGTAAAAAACGTCGTTGGGACCGTGAACCCGAGTGGCACCAATTATTATATTGCGTGTGCAGCCTGCTCGAAATGGGTTTGGAAGGGTAACAAGGTCACTGGTGGCTCCGTCACAAAGCCTCACCGCGGACTACCACCCAATGTGGCTAATGCCCTATTAGCGGAAAAAGAGCTTACTCGGCACTGAAAAGAAAAAGAGGGTGTCAACAAGAGCCATATCATGCATGTACTGCTATCTGGTATGAGACGAGAGAGCTTCACCCTCCCTTGACTCCTTGACTCGGGGACAACCAACCTGACTTCATTTCAGCCAATACTCGGGGGTCACTCCGCGCTTGTTATCAGTGCCATTGTGCCGATTGAGTATGTATGTTATATGTATGTATTCATAGCAATAATGAAATTGCGTCATGTGTCCGGTCTTGTCTGCGGTTCTGTCACACGATAGTTACAGCGCTTAACCGCTCAGACAGCTCAGACACTAGGATCCACTTAACTAGTCACTTTCCGGCCCTTTAGTAGTTACATAGTATATTTTTGTATAGGAGGATTACACTCCCCTTAGTCTAGATACATAGGTATTTAAGTAAGCGTCCGCACCCTCTTATAGGGTTAGGTAACACAATCTATGCCCTTATTTTAAACCCTAGCTCTGCGGTCTAATATAGTAGTAATTACTTAGTATTTATAAATTATATTAAATAACCCTTCTGTAGATTCCTTCGGACCTTCGGGTCTTGTTCGGTTCATCGTAGCCAAAGGTAGAGACAGGAGTAAGGCTACGAAAGGGATGCACGCAATGCGATTAGTCACATTACGCACTACTACCACACTATAACGCCACTATTACTTTATATCTTTGTTTACTTTTTCCTACTTTACTAGCTAGCTATATTCCTCTCCTTCTCTCTTTTTATTCATTAATAAATTAATTATAACTATTATTAACTTTAACCCTTTACACTAGTATATTATCCCTTAGTAAAACTAATACTAATTAGTAGTTAAAAAACTATAAATAAGTTAGGATTATAAAGAAGAGATATCCTTACTATTATAAGCTTTTACCCCTTAGGTCTATAGAATATTATAGTAAAGAGATTTAACTATAAGTATATGCTAAAGAAAGAGAGTAAATTACTTTAGATAACTTCTTAGGCTTCTAAGGGATTAATTTATTAACCCTTAGGCCTAATTAAGGGATATTACTATTAATAAATTAATCTTATTATCTATTATAAGAAAACTAACTAAATAACTAAGTATATTACTATAGGGTATATAAGAAGGCATTTCACTTAAACCTAATATTAATATAATAACCTTAGCTAAGCTAGCTAACTAATATAACCTCTCTTTTACTCCTACTAATTTTATAATCTTCTCCTTCACTATTAATAGTCTTTACTCCTCTATGCTTAGTGTATATTACGTAAGGTTATGTTATGGACTTGCGCTTAGAAGCTCGGGTCATGTCTTAGGTTAATCCCGGATCCGGAAAGGGCGCGTAAAGGTCGCGGGCTATGCGTAGCTAGGTTAGGGCTATACATAAGCTACGCATAACCTATACATATAATAGTATAAAGCTAGATCCTATATAACCTCTAGCTTAGTTCCTTTCTTCTCCTATAAGGATAATATTACTATTTAGAATACTTATAAGCAGTAGCCCTAAGGCTAGTTCTTAATATATATTATCCTTTACTATAGAAATTTAATAGCTAGTAAACATACCACTACTACTAGATAGAATAAATATTAATAAGTTAGTAAAGTTATAGAAGCTTATTACTAAGTAATTAAGATAGATCTAAGAGCTTACTAATAGGTAGAAGTTAGACTTAACGAACTAACTAGTTAAATATAAGCCCTTACCTATAGAACCCTTATTTAATAGTAAAAGAGTCCTTTTTATAGTATAGTAAGACCTTATATCCTATAAGCTTAATATAAATAGAGGGTTTATTAGGTCCTAGTAGGACTAATAGTGCTTTATTTACTAAAATCTATTACTAAAGGTTTAGGCCTAAGTTATTCCTTTTTTTAAAAAAGAGTACTTAGTATATTATAATCCCTAAAAATTTCTAACCTACTTAAATAATATATTTAATAACCCCTATTAATAAGAATTAGTAATTATAGAGCTTAATTAGATAGTATAATAGCCTAATAAATAATTTAGTAATTTCTATATTTATTTTAAATAAAAGTTAGCGCTAGCTAAGGGATTAGATTAGAAGGACTCTATAAAGCTTACTAAGCTATATATAGCACTTAATAAGTAGATAAGAGACTATAGTATTAGATAGGATATATTATAAATAGATTACTTAGTAGTAATAGCTTACTATTAAAGTATTTTATTAGATATTAAGTTATATTACTTAGAGAAGAAGAATTATATATAAAAATAAGTATATATACCTAAGGCCCTAGCCTAGGATAAGGACACTCCTATAATAGATATATAATCTATATATATAGTAAGGGCCTAGAAAGGATATTAAAAGTTACTAGAATAATAGTATAAGGTAAAGTTAGGTAATAAGGCTAGTAGTAAGTAGGCTAAGTAAGTTACCTAGGCTATATATAATATATATTATAATAAGGGTAAGTATTTATATTATAGCTTAGGAAGGTATTTTATTTAAGCCTACCCTATACTCTCTCTAAGACACTAGTAAGGGAAAGTAGCTATTAATATATATATATAAAGAAGAAGAAGAAGGACTCTAGGGATAATAAGAATATAAATATATTAGAAAAAAAAAACCCTAGTATTAAGTTATTTAACTAGGGTTATAAGGAGAATAAATAGAGAGGCTTTATAGTAAATAGTTATTACTAATAAGAACTTTAAATAGATCTAATTTAATATAGACTTTTTACCCTTTTTAGTTCTTACTTTAATTAATAAGACTACCTTTATAGATACTCTAGTTAATATAGGCTATAATTACTATACTACTATAAGTAAATACTTTATCTAGAAACTCTAGTTAAAATGCCTCTCTCTTAAATAAGAGATTAGTTTATACTATAGTTAGTATAAAGTAAGGGAGAAAAGAGAGCTATAAAAAATAGTTATATATAATATATATTATCTATTTTTAAGTAGATTTAGATAGATAAGAAATGCCTATAGTTACCTATATAATCCCTAGGTTAATAAGGTAGCTTATCTTAGGGATACTATAGATAGAGTAGAATAAGATTAATTTAGATATAGTATATTACTAGCTTTACGTAGGATTAGCTAATAACTTATAAGTTTAGGCTTTAGCTAATAGGAAGGTAAAATAGCTAATAATATCTATCCTAGGCTTTACCTTTATAGGTATAGTATAGTATATAAAGAAATAGAAGGAATATATCTAGCTTTATACTACTAGCCTATAAGAAATTATAGTAATCCTATAGATAGATATAATACCTAAGATTATAGAATAGGACCTATTATCCTCTTTACTAAGTATATTATAGGATTTTATAAATCTCTTCCTAAAGAGTAAAGTAAATACCTTACTATTATACTAGGGATAATTAGATTACTATATTTAATTCAAATATAATCTAGATAGGACTAAACTAGAGCTTTTATAGGCACTATTATATAATATACCCTAATATTATCTTCTTAAAATTTAGAAGTAAGTAATAGACTTAATAGATAAGAGCTAGATATAGGCTAGCTTCTCTTTAGTAATAGCCCTAGTCCTATTAGTAAAGAAACTAGAAAAAGGCTAGTAATTTACAGTAGACTATTAGGCCCTTAATAAGATTATAAAATAGGACTATTACCTATTACCTTTAGTAAAGAAGATATTATAGTTATTATTAGAGATAAAGTAATTTATAAAGCTTAATATATAAGCAGTATTTTACTATATCTATATTACTAAGGGTAAAGAACACTAGATAGCCTTCTAGATATATTTTAGGTTATTTAAGTAGCTTATATACCCCTTTAGTCTAGCTAGTATACTTACTACCTTTTAGAGATATATTAATAAGGCGCTTAGCGGAATACTAGAGGATTATATAATTACTTATCTTAATGATATCTTAGTTTACTTAGAAGGGTCTTAAAAAGACTATATATAAAAGGTCTAAATAGTATTAATAAGATTATAGTAAGTAGGGCTAAACCTAGATATAAAGAAATATATCTTTTGTTGGAATCACAGGGTTCCTGACGTTAGGATCAATTAGATAGCCTAGGGAATAGGTATGATTCTTCTATTCTAGGCTTGGTATCTTGTTCGAAAGAAGAGAGGAAAAGAGAGGCTTTTCCGGATCGTGAAAAGTGGCCATAAACGCAAAGCGTTTATAGGTCACCTAACTTATAGGTCCTTGCCCTATTAGAAGGCAGGCTTGTGGGCCATAAGTAAGGCTCCCTGCATTACGCGCGCGCATGGCCCCGCGGCCTGACGTTTTGCTAGGTAATTACGGCTACGTGCCGTGATTAATATTATACTTATTCTAATATTAGAATCTCTTTCTTTTTAATATAATTATTAATACATAATATTAATCTAAGAAGAGAAGAGATAAGGATTAAATAAATATATAATATAAAGGAAGGAATAAATAAAAGAAAAACAATAGGTATAGGCCCTATTCTCCCCTTCTCCTTACTTACTACTAGTTTTTAATAACTAGCTTCTCTAATCCCCTTTCCTTTTTCCTTATATAATACTACCTATAGCATTTATAGTTACCTTTCCCCTACCCTTTTATTTAACTATAATATAATATTAAATTACGTTCCTAGGGAAGGGTTACCTATAATCTCTCCCCTATAGGTATAATATTAGATTATACCTCCTCACGCCCTCTTACACTCTCTCCTCTTTTCCCCTAGAACTATGCTATCCTAAGGGCTTAGGCGCTCTCTATTAAAGGGTATTATCTTACCCTCCCTCTAGGGCTATATTGCTATAAAGACTTAGGAGGGTGCCCTTTTCCTCCCTCTAGGGCTATATTACCCTAGGGGCCTATAAGGGCGCTATTTTGTTCTCTTTCTAGGGCTAAGTTTAGGTCTAGGACCTATGCAGGTAACCTTACGCATAGGTAACCTATCCTTCTATCTAGACTATTACTATATTACCTGTAATAAACCTCTCTAGGGCCTTATTAGGCATTACCTTTATAAATGCATTTACTAGGTTATCTTTGCTATTAATCCATCTAATCTCACAGAGCTTATGGCATTTATATAATTATTAAAGGGCTATAATATTAATTATTAGCTGCTTCTCCTTTATAGTCCTAAGCTTAATAAGGCATTTATATAATAAGTATAAATTAGTGTAGACTATAATTAGGATTATAGGGAGATTTAATTAGTCTATGATTATCTTTAGCGTTATTATAATTACGTAAGCTATATTAACGCCTGCTACTATACTATAGACCTTTAAAGCAAGTATACTTCTTATAACTCTCTTACTTTTTGTTAAGCTATAATATATAATATTACCTTATACTATAAACTTATTATCTTTATATTCCTTATTAGCTAGGATTAATACGTAGCCTAGCTATAAGGTAAAGTCTTAGTTATTAGTAAATAATCTATTAATAACCCCATGGCGTGGTGGTTACACGCTGTGGAGACCTGTTCCGGGTCGCAGGTTGTGGGTTCGAATCCCGCACGGGGCACAGTTTTTAGAGGTCTTGGTCACACCTCTAAGAATTGAACCAATCGCAGTACAAGGAAAAAGTGGGTCCGCAGCCCCCACTTTTCCTTGTATTGCAAGCGAATTAAACAAGCTACTTCGCTATATAAATTAGCTAGGATACCCAGAGCTCTAGGGTCTAATTTTGAGCTAGGGTTTGCAACTATATTGCATAAGGGATTTGGGAACTAGATTGAAGAAGACGGGGATAGTTAGAGGGGAAAAAATCGTTATAAAGGGTATTATAGGAATTAAACACCTACGAGTTAGAACCATGTAAGTAGCGTAACAAATCATTGTAGGTTTTTCACCTAACTAGGCAACTAACTAGTTATCTATCTAGATAACTAGTAACCTAGTACGGTTTTCCTATAACAAAGCGTTTATCACCGCAGAGGTACTAGTAAAGAGCATAAATTGCCATCTAGCGTAAATAATATATATAATCTATTAATAAACGTAAAGAGCTTTACCTTTATAAGATTAAGTGGTATAAATATTAATCCTTAATCTAGATAATCTATTTACTACTTAATATAGTAATTAAGTTCTTTAACGTTCTTAATGGTTAGCTCTTAGTATTATATAGCAATAGAGAGGTTAAAGCTTGCCTTAGGTTAGTAGATTAAAGCGATATAAGCACCTTAAGCTCTCTGCTTAATATACTTCTTTATTAACTCTTCTAGCGGGATTAATTAAAGCTTATTACTTTGCCCTTTTTACCGTATCTTAATAGTATTATTAGTTAGTTAAATGATTTTACTATTAAATATAAGGGGATTATTAGGCTTAATAAATTGCTTTGGTTTCGTAGCGAATTTAGCAGTAATTAATTAATCTTCTTCTAGCTATAAGAATCTCTTGTCTAATAGACTAAGAGTATTATTAGTCTGTATTCCTATATATCTAAAGTAAAGGCTTTTAGCGGATATTACTAGCAAGCATGGATTATAACTCGATATTATTATCTAGAGATTCTCTCTATAGTGCTTATAGTAAGTTACCCACTAATACGTACTAGCCTTTGTAATACTGTAGAGAGGCTTAATAACTCTTATAATTATGTTCTTAGGGTGTTAATCACGAATTTAGATAGGGAGTTAGGCAAGGATTATTCAATTTAGCGGCGTCTAGGATTATACGTATGCCTACGTAATATCTTAAATCCATAGAAGAAGTCCTTTGCTAAGAAGGGAAGGAGTAATTATAAGGATTAGACACTAGCTTACTCTCTGGATTATTAGGGCCTGCGTAAGAATTGCTTGCTTTGCTTTATTACTAAAGCCTTAGATAATAAGCCTTAATTTCTTATATAGTTAGCCTATCTTTCCTTTTACCTTATTAATAATATAGGAATTAAAGATTCAAATCCCTTAGTACTTTCTCTTATTAAAGGTAGTGAATTTAAATACGCCTTAATTAATTAAAGCATTAATCTTAGTTTTTATTAAGAGTTTAAAGGGTTTGCTAAGGGTTATAATAGTGCCTTCTCTATATAATCAAATTACAAGCTTAAAGTCTACCTTCTCTTTACTTAATAGGAAAGTCTTAGGGTTATCTGCTAATTAATCTGCCTAATTAATAATTACTAAAGGGTTCTTTTAGGGTCTTCTAGGCCTTCTCTTTAGGGGAGCTAGAGGTACTATGTTTTTAATTTATACCTCTTAGTTCTTCTCTTTAATTACCTCTAGATTAATGCCTCCTTCTAGCAGTGGCTTTTCCCTATTAAGGTCTTTATTATAAGGCTTAATAGAGGTTAATCTAAAGACTTTAGGGCCTTATAGAAGGTTAAGGGTATAGCTCTCTCTATCTATTATAAGGAGCTTATATAGGCCTTACTATTCTACTTTTTCTTACTATATAAGTATAGGTAAGGTAAGTAGGAGTTTAAGAGTTAGTAAGGTATTAGGGCTATTTCTTATAGTAAGGGCTTTATTAACTTTTTATAGGGCATATAATCTTTTAATCTCTTTCGTTACCTTTTACACTATAAGGGCTTATTGCTTAATATTAGGTAATAGAGGAGATTTATTAACTATTTATAAATAAGTGCTAAAGACTAGGAGGGTTAGGATAATGCTATTTAGGCCTACAGTATTATTAAGGGCTTTTATAGCTATTTACAGGGCTATAGCTTTAGGCATTATTAGATATTTACATTAGATAATATTATAGGCTCTCTAGAGCGGCTTATAATACCTTTTAACCTTGCTAATGCTATAGTATACCTTAATAGGGACTTCTTTAATTAAGATTAACATTAAAGTTATAAATTAGCGGAATTCCTTGCTTCTAAACATTATGCTAGCATTAGTTATAATCTAATCTAGAGGACCTTAGTAGGTATTAATCTAGCATAGTTAAAGGGCTTCCTATGTTACTTTTGCTATAATATCCTTAAGAAATCTAGCTACGTTAAATAATATAGCTATATTAATAGCGTAAAGGATAGGGCAGTTGCTATTAAGATATATAATATCTATAATTACTTTATAATTAAAGTTATATTTATCCTTAAGGGTGAATTTAAAGTAATATAGGTTATCTGTATTTATTTAATATTAGTGGCAGATCCTTATTAATTATCTAATGGTTTTGTAATCTACCTTGTGGCCTAATTTAGAAAGCATATTATAAAGTTAGCGGATAGAAGGGTGACTAAATTAGCAATGCAAGCGCTGTAGTTTAACCTTAGTTAAATGGCTCTAAGCAATTAATCTTTCTTTTTATAGAAGTATCTATGGATATCTCTATTTACAGATAATAGGGACTTTGATATTGCCTTATTAGAGGATATTCTAAGAGATATGGAAGTTAATCTTAAGGTAATCTATATCTGTGAGATATAGTAAGAAAGGAGTGTTTATAGGTATTATATAAAATAGGATAATGCTAAAAAGAGTAGGTATATTAATTAATCTAATAAAGGGGATTAGTTTTCCACTTCTAAATCTAATTATTACCTCCCTAGCTTTAGATTTATTAAGCTAGATCTTAGGGATTAACTACTATAAAGCAAGAAATTAGGGGTGCCTTACTAATAAGTAGCCTATAGCCCTAGTGTTAGGAATTATGCCTTAGAACATACCTAAAGAGTAGCGGTCTTTAAGAAGAAAGGTAGTTAGAGCTTCCTTTAGTTATTAGAGATTAAATAGATCCTCCTTTATAAGGGCATAGGTAGCTGCTTAATTCATAAGAATCTCTATAGTTACGTAACTATTAATAGTTATACCTTATATAAAGAAGCTTATAGGCATTTTACTTTCTTTACCTTCTTCCTTAAATCTAAGTTCTATTATATAGGTAGAAATCTTATCTTCTTTAGAGAGAATACTATTATTCTCTTTACCTTTATACTAGTTAAGGAAAGCATTATAGGAAGGGGTTATTAGTTTTATAAGATAGTGGTTCTTAAAGCATTAATATGCCCTTTTACGTTTCTCTTTAGAGTGTTTTAGTTAACTAATAACCTTCTTTACTATATACATAGCATTTCTTAGTATATAGAACACTTTTAGTGCCTTAGGAGCGTAATTATCTATAATAGGCTTCCTTACTATATCTATTATACTTTTAATTAGTCTAGTACTACTCTTTTATATTAGGTATATTAGGAATTAGTGCCTTTTATTTAACTCTTTTATAGTTATTTAGATTAATATCCTTATGTGTTTACAGAATTATTATAGATTAGTAAGAGGGTTAATAAGGTAAGTTCTATATTCTATAATGCTATAGCATACGGAGATTAATTAATTCTAAAGCGCTCTTTTAGATTAGGTAATATCTAGGACTGCTTACTAAAGATTTATAAGCTTTATAATAAGTTCTTTAAAATAGTTAAGTTTTAACTTCTCTAGGTTCTCTTATATAATTTATTATAGCTTTATATTTTGCTACTTAAGGAGATATCTTTACTTTATATTATTAGTCTTAAACCTTTATTTAATCTAATTAATAAGAGTCTTAAGGTCTTAGGGATTATTTAGCTTGTATAGATGTTTATAATAGTATATTAGGGCCTTTCCTTTAAGCATAGCCTCTAGAGCATATTTAGCTTTATAGGGTCTAATACCTAGTATCTTATATTTCCCCTAGAAGATTATTAACTTTAAGTTAAAGACCTTATAGTCATCTACGCTATATTAAATATTACTTATATATAGCTTTATAAGATTAATTATTTACTTTAGGGTAGGTCTTAATATTCTAGGCATTAAGGGAGATTTAAGCTATATTAAGTAGAAG
This sequence comes from Epichloe sibirici, assembly GCA_022702365.1. Classification (NCBI taxonomy): domain Eukaryota; kingdom Fungi; phylum Ascomycota; class Sordariomycetes; order Hypocreales; family Clavicipitaceae; genus Epichloe; species Epichloe sibirici. Next base: position 18,801 of record JALAAE010000055.1, on the reverse strand, counting down.
TATGCTTATCTAAGGGGAAAAGGTACTCTAGGAGATATAGGAGGTAGCATGTCCTATCTTAGTGTAGGATACCTTTATTAAGGGCTATCCTAAGGGTTATTATTTAGTTAGCCTAATAGTGTTAGGCTAGGGGAATGACATTAATAGGTTTTAGGGGTCTATTATTTATGCTATTAATAGTATTATAATCTTAACCTAATTAAAGGGATTAGTAAAAGGTTATTAAGGAAGTCTTATTCTATAGTGCGTTTTTAGAAGGGTATATACTTCCTTATAGCTTCCTATATCTCTTCTTCTTACTAATTACAGAATCCCTTATAATTTGTAACTTCCTTAAGCATTAAGGCTATCTTCTAGCAGGCTATTAGATCTATATATATACCACGGAAGAAGAGGAAATTACAGAGGTATTTAGCAACTATTTAGTCTATAGTTATAAATGCCTCTCTTATCTATCTATTAAAGTCTTTACTAAAGTTAGTAAATAGACTTCTTATAATAAGACCTTCTAATTCGTAAGTTACTATCTTAATAAGAATGTAAGCTATAATGGCTTTAGGGTTATTATGTTTATTAAGATTAAATAATTTCGCTTATTACAGTGCTTCTTACATAATATAATTATGTATCTCTAGTGGGATATATCTTAGAAGGGAGTTATTAACTTATAGACCTTTACCCTTTTAGTCTCTTCTAATTTTAGTGCTTTCTTTAGCATTACTAAACTTAGAGTTAGAGAGAGAGGCTTTTAACTACTCTATTTATTAAAGAGCTTTTAATCCTCTTATCTCTATTATAGAAAACTATAGAAGGGAGATATAGGATTAGGGGAATAGGGCTTTTATATAATAGGTTAAAGGATTATAGGCATAGCTATTATCTTTATCCCTTAGGGGTTCTTAGGATATTAGATCTTAGGAGTAGTAAGTTCCTTTCTTATTATAAGAGAGTACCTTCTAAGGGTTAGGTGTATAGTAAAACGCGCTAATTAAATAGTTAAGAATAGGTTAGACTAGTTACTAACTAGGCCTTAATCTTTTAATAGCTTTAAAGTCTTTATAAGGTCTTAGGATATTAGATCTTAGGAGGTATAAACTCCTTTCTTATTATAAGAGAATACTTAAACTTCCTTAGCATAACTATATTACTTTTAGCGGCTCTCTTATTATATAGAGCGAGTTCACGGTATAGTTATCTCTTCTAATTAACCTTACTAATCTATAGTTATAAAAAACCATGTAGTTATCTATAAAGTTAACCACTAATTAGTGTTAGAATTATAGGGTTCCTAACATTAGGATTAATTAGATAGCCTAGGGAATAGGTATAATTCTTCTATTCTAGGCTTAGTATCTTATTTAAAAGAAGAGAGGAAAAGAGAGGCTTTTCCGGATTGTAAAAAGTGGCTATAAACGTAGAGCGTTTATAGGTTACCTAACTTATAGGTCCTTGCCCTACTAGAAGGCAGGCTTATAGGCTATAAGTGGGGCTCCCTGCGTTGCGCGCGCGTGTGGCCTCGCGGCCTGACGTTTTGCCAGGTAATTGCGGCTGCGTGCCGCGATTGATATCATGCTTGTTCTAACATCTTTATAATAAAGAAAGTTAAGTACCTAGGGTTTATTATTAATATAGGAAAGGAGATTTGCTTAGATAGGGAGAAGATTACTATAATTTAGGACTAGGAGGTACTAATAAGGGTCTAGGGAGTTTAAGGTTTTCTTAGATTTACTAACTTTTACTAGGATTTTATACTATATTTCTTAATAATTATAGGCCCTTTAATTAACCTTATAAAGAAAGGGGTTTTATTCTAGTAAATAGATAAATATAATATAGCTTTTAAGACCCTAAAATTAGCCTTTATATTATACCCTATCTTAATATAATAGAACCCTAATAAGGATATAGTAATTAAGGTAAACTATTTAGGAATAGTACTAGGGAGATATCTCTCCTAGTTTACTAATAAGGGTATTTTATACCTAGTAGCTTACTATTTTGCTTACCTATAGCTAGCTTAATAAAACTATACTATATATAATAAGGTGCTATTAGTAATTATATCCTATCTAAAGGCATAGTTAGTAGAGTTATATAGTATTAGTAGGCTATTTATAATACTTATAGACTATAAGAACTTGGAATATTTTACTATACTAAGGGAGATATTAGAATAATAAGTAAGATAGGTAAAGATATTAGCGCTATTTAATTTTAACTTATAATATAAACCTAGACTATAGGTAATAAGGCTAGATACATTATTAAGATATTTCTAGGAGAAGGTATAAAAGGGAGGACTAGAGAAGCTAATTATATATTTAGTAATAAGGCTAGCATAATACTATTATAAATAAACTATCCTAAACTCTAGTATAAGCCCTATCTTATTATTAGAAAATAGTAATATAGAGAATACTATAGCTATACCTATAGGCTTACTAACTAGAGTAATAATATTTATAGATAAGTATCTTTAATCGTTATAGGACTAATCCTTAGTTTATAATATAACTTATAAGATATAGCTTAATATAGTTAAGGTAAAGGCCTAGAAGTTTCTAAAGGCTACTAATATAAGAGAGTAAATAGTAAATTATTAAATTAGTACTAAAGGTATACTTTAGTTCTAGGGCTAGACTTAGATCCTTACTTAGGAACTCCTTACTATAACTTTAACCTAGTAGGTATATAATTTACCCTTACTAAGCTACCCTAGCTATAATATAACCTTTAAGATACTTTAAAAAGACTATTATTAGGATAGTATATTATAAAGCATTACTTAGTTTATAAGGAACTACTACTATTATAAAGGGTAGAAAAGCTACTAACTAAGATAAGGCTTACTAAAACTAATTCCCTTACTAGATTATTACTAGTTATAAATCTCTATTAACTTTATAATAAACCTACTAGCTTAATACCTAGATAACCTATAGTTCCTTATAGTTATTATAGATAGACTCTCTAAGTATATCTAGCTAAAGGCTATAATATTAATAGGGGCTAAAGTATATATAAAATAGTTTAAATAGTATTAGTAATAGTTCTATAGCTTTCCTATATAAATTATTATAAATTATAGTTTAGACTAGTTAAGTAACTTTTAGACTATACTTTATAATTAAGTAAGTATATAATAGTTACTATTAATAGCCTATTATCTATAGATAGATAGTAGTATAGAAAGGGTAAATTAAAAGGTATAAGCTATCTTATAGGTAATACTATTATTTTTATAGTTTAAATAGCTAGATTATCTCCTTATATATTAGCTTATATTAAATAATAAGGACTTATTAGTAATAGGGATTAGTATAAATATAGCCTTATATAGGTATAACTTAGTAATAATTTAGGAATTACTAGATAAGTAAGTATCTTATACCTTATTAAAAGAAAGGGCTTAAGTATTCCTATAATATCTTAAGAAAGGCTTAGATTTAATATAAGCTACTATAGCGTTTATTTAGTAATAATAATAGAAGAAGATAAATAGTAATTAATATCTAGTAAAGTATTTTTAGGTTAAGGACTATATATAGTTAAACCTTTAAAACTTTAAGATAAATAAACTATATAAAAAGTTAGATTAGGTTATAGCTAAATATAAGGTACTTAAGGTCCCTATGCCTTTAACTATTAAACTAGATATACTAAGGGGATTATACCTTATCTTCTATATAGACTTAGTATAATAGGTAGCTTTTAACCTATTACTAAGTTAGATACTAGTAGATAAATATCCCTTACTAGAACTTATAATAATAGTGTTAGAACAAGCATGATATCAATCGCGGAACGCAGCCGCAATTACCCGGCAAAACGTCAGGCCGCGGGAGCACGCGCGCGCGCAATATAAGGAGCCCCACTTATAGCCTATAAGCCTGCCTTCTAATAGGGTAAGGACCCATAAGTTAGGTAACCTATAAACGCTTTACATTTATAGCTACTTTTCACAATCTAAAAAAGCCTCTCTTTTCCTCTCTTCTTTTAAAGAAGATACTAAGCCTAGAATAGAAGAATTATACCTATTCCCTAGGCTATCTAATTAATCCTAATATTAGGAACCCTATAATTCTAATACTAATTAGTAGTTAACTTTATAGATAACCACATAGTTTTTTATAACTATAGATTAGTAAGGTTAATTAGAAAAGATAACTATACTATAAACCCGCTCTATGTAATAGGAGAGCTACTAAAAGCAATATAGTTATACTAAGGAAGTTTAAGTATTCTCTTATAATAAGAAAGGAGTTTATACCTCCTAAGATCTAATATCCTAAGACCCTATAAAGACTTTAAAGCTATTAAAAGATTAAGGCCTAGTTAGTAACTAGTCTAACCTATTCTTAACTATTTAATTAGCGTGTTTTACTATATACCTAACCCTTAGAAGGCACTCTCTTATAATAAGAAAGAAACTTACTACTCCTAAGATCTAATATCCTAAGAACCCCTAAGGGATAAAGATAATAGCTATGCCTATAATCCTTTAACCTATTATATAAAAGCCCTATTTCCCTAATCCTATATCTCCCTTCTATAGTTTTCTATAATAGAGATAAGAGAATTAAAAGCTCTTTAATAAATAGAGTAGTTAAAAGCCCCTCTCTTTAACTCTAAGTTTAGTAATGCTAAAGAAAGCACTAAAATTAGAAGAGACTAGAAGGGTAAAGGTCTATAAGTTAATAACCCCCTTTTAAGATATATCCTATTAGAGATGTATAATTATATTACGTAAGAAGCACTATAATAAGCAAAATCATTTAATCTTAATAAATATAATAACCCTAAAGCTATTATAGCTTATATTCTTATTAAGATAGTAACTTATAAATTAGAAGGTCTTATTATAAGAAGTCTATTTACTAACTTTAGCAAAGACTTTAATAGATAGATAAGAGAGGCATTTATAACTATAGACTAAATAGTTACTAAATACCTCTGTAATTTCCTCTTCTTCCATAGCGTATATATAGATCTAATAGCCTACTAGAAGATAGCCTTAATGCTTAAGGAAGTTATAAATTATAAGGGATTCTATGATTAGTAAGAAGAAGAGATATAGGAAGCTATAAGGAAGTATATACCCTTCTAAAAACACACTATAGAATAAGACTTCCTTAATAACCTTTTACTAATCCCTCTAATTAGGTTAAGATTATAATACTATTAACAGTATAAATAACAGACCCCTAAAACCTATTAATGTCATTCCCCTAGCCTAACATTATTAGGCTAACTAAATAATAACCCTTAGGATAGCCCTTAATAAAGGTATCCTACACTAAGATAGAATATACTACCTCCTATATCTCCTAGAGCACCTTTTTCCCTTAGATAAGCATACTTCTACCTAATATAGCTTAAATCTCCCTTAATGCCTAGAATATTAAGACCTACCCTAAAGCAAATAATTAATCTTATAAAGCTATATATAAGCAATATTTAATATAGCGCGGATAACTATAAGGTCTTTAACTTAAAGTTAATAATCTTCTAGGGGAAATATAAGATACTAGGCATTAAACCCTATAAAGCTAGATATACTCTAGAGGCTATGCTTAAAGGAAAGGCCCTAATATACTATTATAAACATCTATGTAAGCTAAATAATCCCTAAGACCTTAAGACTCTTATTAATTAGATTAAATAAAGGTTTAAGACTAATAATATAAAGTAAAGATATCTCCTTAAGTAGTAAAACATAAAGCTATAATAAATTATATAAGAGAACCTAGAGAAGTTAAAACTTAACTATTTTAAAGAACTTATTATAAAGCTTATAAATCTTTAGCAAGTAGTCCTAGATATTACCTAATCTAAAAGAGCGCTTTAGAATTAATTAATCTCTATATGCTATAGCATTACGGAATGCAGAACTTGCCTTATTAACCCTCTTACTAATCTATAATAATTCTGCGAATGCATAAGGATATTAATCTAAATAACTATAGAAGAGTTAAATAAAAGGCACTAATTCCTATTAATGCCTAATATAAAAGAGCAGTACTAGACTAATTAAAAGTATAATAGATATAGCAAGGAAGCCTATTATAGATAATTATGCTCCTAAGGCACTAGAAGTATTTTATATACTAAGAAATACTATATATATAGTAAAGAAGGTTATTAGTTAACTAAACACTCTAAAGAGGAACGCAAAAGGGCATATTAATGCTTTAAGAACCACTACCTTATAGAACTAATAACCCCTTCCTATAACGCTTTCCTTAACTAGTATAAAGGTAAAGAGAATAATAGTATTCCCTCTAAAGAAGATAAGATTTTTACCTATATAATAGAACTTAGATTTAAGGAAGAAAGTAAAGAAAGTAAAATACCTATAAGCTTCTTTATATAAGGTATAACTATTAATAGTTATATAACTATAGAGATTCTTACGAATTAAGTAGCTACCTATACCCTTATAAAGGAGGATCTATTTAATCTCTAATAACTAAAGGAAGCTCTAACTACCTTTCTTCTTAAAGACCGCTACTCTTTAGGTATATTCTAAGGCATAATTCCTAACACTAGGGCTATAGGCTACTTATTAGTAAGGCACCCCTAATTTCTTGCTTTATAGTAGTTAATCCCTAAGATCTAGCTTAATAAATCTAAGCTAGGGAGGTAATAATTAGATTTAGAAGTGGAAAACTAATCCCCTTTATTAGATTAATTAATATACCTACCCCTTTTAGTATTATCCTATTTTATATAATGCCTATAAACACTCCCTTCTTACTATATCTTACAGATATAGATTACCTTAAGATTAACTTCTATATCTCTTAGAATATCCTCTAATAAGGCAATATTAAAGTCCCTATTATCTGTAAATAGGGATATCTATAAATACTTCTATAAAAAGAAAGATTAATTACTTAGAGCTATTTAACTAAGGTTAAACTATAGCGCTTACATCGCTAATTCAGTTACCCTTCTATCTACTAACTTTATAATATGCTTTCTAAATTAGGCTATAAGGTAAATTACAAAACCATTAGATAATTAATAAGGATCTACTACTAATGTTAAATAAATATAAATAACTTATATTACTTTAAATTCACCCTTAAGGATAAATATAACTTTAATTATAAAGTAATTATAGATATTATATATCTTAATAGCAACCGCCCTATCCTTTACGCTATTAATATAGCTATGTTATTTAACGCAGCTAGATTTCTTAAGGATATTATAGCAAAAGCAATATAGGAAGCCCTTTAACTATGCTAGATTAACACCTACTAAGGTTCTTTAGATTAGATTATAACTAATGCTAGCATAATGTTTAGAAGCAAGGAATTCCGCTAATTTGTAACTTTAATGTTAATCTTAATTAAAGAAGTCCTTATTAAGGCATACTATAGCATTAGCAAGGTTAAAAGGTATTATAAGCCGCTCCGGAGAGCCTATGATATTATCTAACGTAAATATCTAATAATGCCTAAAGCTATAGCCCTATAAATAGCCGTGAAAGCCCTTAATAACACTGCAGGCCTAAATAGCATTATCCTAACCCTCCTAGTCTTTAGTGCTTATCTATAAATAGTTAATAAATCCCCTCTATTACCTAATATTAAGCAATAAGCCCTTATAGTATAAAAGGTAATAAAAGAGATTAAAAGATTATATACCTTATAAAAAGTTAATAAAGCCCTTGCTATAAGAAATAGCCCTAATACCTTACTAACTCTTAAACTCCTGCTTGCCTTGCCTATACTTATATAGTAAGAAAAAGTAAGATAGTAAGGCCTGTATAAGCTTCTTATAATAGATAGAGAGAGCTATACCCTTAACCTTCTATAAGGCCCTAAAGTCTTTAGATTAACCTCTATTAAGCCCTATAATAAAGACCCTAATAGGGAAAAGCTACTACTAGAAGGAGGCATTAATCTAGAGGTAATTAAAGGGGAGAACTAAGAGGCATAAATTAAAAACATAGTGCCTCTAGTTCCCCTAAAGAGAAGCCCTAGAAGACCCTAAAAGAACCCTCTAGCAATTATTAATTAGGTAAATTAATTAGTAAATAACCCTAAGATATTCCTATTAAGCAAAGAGAAGGCAGACTTTAAGCTTATAATTTAATTATATAAAGAAGGCATTATTATAACCCCTAGCAAACCCTTTAAACTCTTAATAAAAACTAAGATTAATGCTTTAATTCCTATATTATTAATAAGGTAAAAGGAAAGATAGGCTAACTATATAAGAAATTAAGGCTTATTATCTAAGGCTTTAGTAATAAAGCAAAGCAAGTAATTCTTACATAGGCCCTAATAATCTAGAGAGCAAGCTAGTATTTAATCCTTATAATTACTCCCTCCCTTCTTAGTAAAGGACTTCTTCTATAGATTTAAGACATTACATAGGCATACATATAATCCTAGACGCTGCTAAATTAAATAATCCTTGCCTAACTCCCTATCCAAATTCGTGATTAATACCCTAAGAATATAATTATAAGAGTTATTAAGCCTTTCTATAGCATCACAGAGGCTAGTACGTATTAGTAGGTAACTTACTATAAGCACTATAGAGAGAATCTCTAGATAATAATATTAAGTTATAATCTATGCTTACTAGTAATATCCGCTAAAAGCCTTTACTTTAGATATATAGGAATATAGACTGATAATACTCTTAGTCTATTAGATAAGAGATTCTTATAGCTAGAAGAAGATTAATTAATTGCTACTAAATTCGCTGCGAAACTAAAGTAATTTATTAAGCCTAATAATCCCCTTATATTTAACAGTGGAATTATTTAACTAACTAATAATACTATTAAGATATAGTAGAAAGGGTAAAGTAATAAGCTTTAATTAATCCTACTAGAAGAGTTAATAAAGAAGTATATTAAGCAAAGGGCTTAAGGTGCTTATATTGCTTTAATCTACTAACCTAAGGCAAGCTTTAACCTCTCTATTACTATATAATACTAAGAGCTAACTATTAAGAATATTAAAGAACTTAATTACTGTATTAAGTAGTAAATAGATTATCTAGATTAAGGATTAATATTTATACCACTTAATCTTATAAAGGTAAAGCTCTTTATGTTTATTAATAGATTATTCGCTAATAACTAAGACTTTACCTTATAGCTAGGCTATGTATTAATCCTAGCTAATAAGGAATATAAAGATAATAAGTTTATAGTATAAGGTAATATTATACACTATAGCTTAATAAAGAGCAAGAGAGTTATAAGAAATATACTTACTTTAGAGGTCTATAGTATAGTAGCAGGCGTTAACATAGCTTATGTAATTATAATAACGCTAAAGATAATTACAGACTAATTAAATCTCCTTATAATCCTAATTATAGTCTATACTAATTTATACTTATTATATAAATACCTTATTAAGCTTAGGACTATAAAGGAGAAGTAGCTAATAATTAATATTATAGCCCTTTAATAATTATATAAACACTATAAGCTCTATAAGATTAGATAGATTAATAGTAAAGATAACCTAGCAAATATATTTATAAAGGCAATGCCTAATAAGGCCTTAGAGAGGTTTATTATAGGTAATATAGCAATAGTCTAGATAGAAGGATAGGTTACTTACGTATAAGGTTACCTATATAGGTCCTAGACCTAAACTTAGCCCTAAAAGGAGAATAAAATAGTACCTTTATAGGCCTCTAGGGTAATATTACCCTAGAAGAAGAATAAAATAGTGCCCTTATAGGCCCCTAGGGTAATATAGCCCTAGAGGAAGGAAAAAGGGCACTCTCCTAAGTCTCTATAGTAATATAGCCCTAGAGGGAGTGTAAGATAATACCCTCTAATAAAGGGCGCCTAAGCCCCTAGAATAGTATAGTCCTAGGGGAAAAGAGAAGGGAGCGTAAGAGAGCATAAGGAGGTATAATCTAATATTATACCTATAGGGAAGAGATTATAGGTAACCCTTCCCTAGGAATATAATTTAATATTATATTATAGTTAAATAAAGGGGTAAGGGAAAGGTAACTATAGATACTATAGGTAGTATTACATAAGGAAGAAGAAAAGGGGATTAGAGAAGCTAGTTATTAAAAACTAGCGGTAAGTAGGGAGAAGGAAAGGATAGGGCCTATACCTATTATTTTTCTTTTGTTTATTCCTTTCTTTATATTATATATTCTTTTAATCCTTATCTCTTCTCTTCTTAGATTAATATTATATATTAATAATTATATTAAAAAGAAAGAGGTTCTAATGTTAGAATAAGCATAATATTAATCGTAGCATATAGCTATAATTACCTGGCAAAACGTTAGGCCACGGGTTCACGCGCGCGCGTAACGCAGGGAGCCCCACTTATAGCCTATAAGCTTGCCTTCTAATAGGGCAAGGACCTATAAGTCAGGTAACCCACAAACGCTCTGCGTTTGTGGCCACTTTTCATAATCTAGAAAAGCCTCTTTTTTCCTCTCTTCTTTCGAAGAAGATACCAAGCCTAGAATAGAAGAATTATACCTATTCCCTAGGCTATCTAATTAATCCTGACGTCAGGAACCCTGTGATTCCAACAGAAACCTTTAATATAACCTAGAAGGCTACTAAAGAAATAATGATAAATAGCCTTATAAAGCTACTTATAGGAAAGAGCTTCCTAAGCTTTAGGAACTCCCTAGGGCTTATATGCCTTTTATAGCACTTAATTAGAAATAATCTAACTAATTAGAAGATCTCTAAATCCCTTACTATTAACCTAACCTATTAATAGATTAATAAGATTAATATTAATATAAGTTAAATTGATTTACTAAATTACTAGATAGATTATAGGAAACCTCTTTTTTATAAGGCTTCCTAGGGGTATATATTATATAATAGTTATAGCGCTTAACCGCTTAGATAGCTTAGACACTAGGATTCACTTAACTAGTTACTTTCTAGCCCTTTAGTAGTTATATAGTATGTTTTTATATAGGAGGATTACACCCCCCTTAGTCTAGATACATAGGTATTTAAGCAAGCGTCCGCACCCTCTTACAGGGTCGGGCAACGCAATCCATGCCCTTATTTCGAACCCTAGCTCCGCGGTCCAACAGGTTCCCCGTGTCGCAGGGGTTTTCCTTGGGACACCCGGCCGGGGGGCCATCTCGAACGACTAGTGAGTGATGTGAATGAAGCATTTTGCAATTAAGGTGTTTGAAATGGGACCCAGTCATGTGGAGCCATGGAACTTGGAACCACGAAAGATTTCTCCGACTGGGGACGTGGAAACAGGAGCAAGTAGGGGAAGGAAGACTTGACTTGACTTGACTTGACTTGACTTGACTCGACGCGTCGGAACACGATTGTTTGCGGCAGTTTGCGGCAGTTTGTGGCAGGTGCGATGTTGTACTTATCTTTAATCTTTCCGCGCTTCCCATGAGTCCATGACTCGACGACTTTGCTTCGCGCGCGGTCCCCAGAAAATCTCTGCACGCGGCCCCAGAGATAACAACAGAGCAACGACGGCATGTTGACTTTTATTATTAGGCTTTGGACCTATGTTTGCGCGCGAACCTGCGAACCGGCCTTTTTCAAGTCGTGGTCGTCGCGGCATCCAATATCCAATCCATTCATCCGCCCCCCCCCGTCTTTTCCCAGCATTTCCATTTCCATTTGCATTCCTGATTCCCGATATGGCTGCACCCCCTGCCGCTCAGCCTGACAAGGGCCAACCATCGCAGAGTTATGTTGCCGAAGACGACACTGTTCGCGAAACGAGCGACGAGGATCTGGCCCAAGACCGACTCAAGAAGATCGCTGCCGCTGGAAACGCCCATTTTCACCGACTGGGATGGAAGCGACTGGCCATCGTGACGATTGTCGAGGCCGTGGCACTGGGCGCCCTCAGCCTGCCTTCCGCCTATCACACCTTGGGCATGTTCCCGGGCGTCTTGCTGACCATTGCCTTGGGACTGGTTTCGATATTCACGAGCTACATCGTCGGTCAGGTGAAGCTCAAGTTCCCAGAGATGGCCAACTATGCCGATGCTGGCCGGCTGCTGCTCGGCAGGTTTGGATACGAGCTCTTCGGTCTGGCCTTGGTGCTTGAGCTTGTCATGGTGGTGGGTTCGCACGCCCTGACGGGCAGCATTGCTCTCAGCACCCTCGACAACGGCCGTGTCTGCTCTATTGTCTTCTCTGCCGTGTCTGCCATTGTCCTCCTCATTCTGGCCATCCCCCCGTCCTTCGCCGAGGTGGCCATTCTTGGTTATGTCGACTTTGGTTCGATTGTGGCCGCCGTCGGCATCACCATGATTGCAACTGGAATCCAGGCCTCTGACAGTTCCATGGGGCTCGGCGGCGTGGACTGGTCAGCCTGGCCTCGAGAAGATGTCACCTTCTCTAAAGCGTTCGTTGCTGTGAGCAATATCATCTTTGCCTTTAGCTTTGCCATCGGTCAGTTCTCCTTCATGGACGAAATGCACTCACCCAACGATTACATGAAGTCCATGTGGGCTTCTGGTTTCACCCAAATCATTATTTACACTCTGACGGGCGCCTTGTGCTACGCCTTTGTCGGCTCATCTGTCCAATCCCCAGCCCTTTTATCTGCGGGCCCAACCATCTCCAAGGTCGCATTTGGCGTCGCCCTCCCCGTCATCTTCATCTCGGGCTCCATCAACTCCACCGTTGCGCTCCGTTATCTACATGGTCGAATGTTCAAAAACTCGGTGTTGCGCTACATCAAGACACCCAAGGGCTGGGCCACTTGGATCGGCTTGGTGACGGCCTTTACGATTGTGGCATGGGTCATCGCAGAAGCCATTCCCATCTTCTCAGATCTGCTGTCCCTTGCGTCGGCGCTCTTCGTGTCGGGATTTTCCTTTTGGATCCCAGCCATCATGTGGTTCAAGTTGTTGTGTAGAGGCAGTTGGTACTCCAAGGAGAACCTGGCCATCAGCGTCGGAAGCATCGTCGCCTTCATCATTGGGGCTGTGACTCTCGTTGCCGGAACCTATGCTACTATCGTCGATATTGTGAGTCTTCCACCCCCAACGCAAATAATCCCCCCCCCTCCCCCCTCCCCTCTTCTCACCTTTTTTTTTTTTTTTTTTTTTGTGGTGCTCCCAACGGCCGACTAATGTCATCCGCCAGATCAGGGAAACAAGTGACGGCAGTGCACACAGCCCTTTTGCTTGCAGGTCGACTTGATGGGCTGTGTTGAGTTAGAAGCTTTCCTCCATGAATAGAGTTGTACATTGTATTATCTTGGCACTGACTGGTAAAGCGAAATGGAAATTCATTCTTTGCTCGGCTGTCTTGAGTGAGTCAGTTTTTGTGGTCAATGGCCACTGTCTGAACCTTGGTGCGCGTGCCTCGATTTCTCGTACTTGCAAACAAATAATTTTCAATGTGTTGACAAATCGGTTATCGATGGGCCGTTCCATAGTGCAGGCCAGGCGCAGATGGAGTTGACCAAGCCTATATCCCTGAATAGCCAGCCGCATGCTGTGAATAGTGACGGAATGACGGAATGACGGAATGACAATTGCACACCTATTCCCCAACCCTATCCGGGGGACACCTCAAGTGACCTCGCCCCTTTCGACGAGCTGCGTCATGACTTATGGAAGCAACGACAAGGCAACACCACGCGGAGTGCTCCGTGGCACACCGAGGGGAGCAGTGAGCACTTTGGGGACCGATGAGAGTGGGCTAACGGGCGGCGGCATGCCATGTGTATCGGAGTTTTGACTTTGTTCCCCGTATCGTATCTGCACATGATGATGGGCGCAGTGAAACAACCATGCTCGGCCGTCCCGTGTTTCTCTTGAACGAGCCATTTGTCGTCGCATCGGCTGTCCCTGTGTGGGAAAACGAGCCCCTCGGTCAACTACATAGGACAATGGCACGAGATTCCGATTGGCCGGACCAGGAACCACGACTCACCGACACGGAGCCCGGTCAGACGGGTCGATGTCCGCACCCGAGGCATTTGCTTTCTTCACGAAGCTCATGGATATTCGACTGCCCCGGTCATCTCAAAGATCTGTAACTCGGAGGTCACCACGTTTTCTTCTTATAACATGCCCCTCGGCGCATTCCATTCTCGGCATCAACGTCAACGCACAAGTTCAAACCATCCGACGACCGACTACGACCGACCTACGACCGACCAGGTTCCCGCCTCGAGATGCAGACTAGAGCGACGGAAAAGCTGTCCATATGGGGCACGCTGGACATAGTACCCGCCTTGGTGTCCATCATCGCCGTGGCCATATTCTCAGCACTGACGGGCTTTTCCCGGAGCCAGCATAATGACGCCCCCAGCCTTCACCTCCACGTCGCATATGCCGTTCTACGAAGAGCCACGGACCGCCTCTCTCCCGTTCAGCTACAGTAGGTTCAATTTTCAATTTTCAGTTGTAGATTTCGATTTCAATTTCAACCTCACCGAGACGTAGCAGATGACGAGCCGTGCGTGTGCCAGCTAACTCTGCCGTCAAAAGACTCATCTCGCCTCTGACCAACGTCGTGTACAAGCGGTATGCTCGGTCCGCAAAGATGCCCGCCGAGACGGTGGACCTCGGAGACGGCGCCCAAGGTCACTGGCTGGGAAGCAAAGACGCCAAAAACGTCCTCATCTGGTATCACGGCGGTGGCTTCTGCCTGCCCGCCAACCCGGGTTACTTCAAGTTCCTCGACGGCCTGGTCGCTTCCTCGCGCGCCTCGGGCAAGGACCTCGCCGTCTTCGTCCTGACCTACGCCCTCGCCCCGTGGGCGGTGTACCCTACCCAGCTCACCCAGGCTGTTCGGGCCCTGCGCTACATCCTGGAGCAGACCGGCCGGGCGCCGTCCCAGGTCCTGCTGGGCGGCGACTCGGCCGGCGGCAATCTGGTCATGGGCGTCCTCTCCCACCTGGCGCACACGCACCCGTCCATTCCGGCGCTGAGCTTGGCCGAACCACTCGCCGGGGCCATCGGGATTGCCCCCTGGACGCTCATCGGGGAAGACCATGGCAACCGTGAAATCTATGACGGCGGCGACCTCATCACCTCGCGCATCGACAAGCCCTGGTCCAGCGCGTTCCTCGGAGGAGCCGACAGGGACTTCTTCAACAGCGCTTCCCTCGCACCGCAGAGCTGGTTTGAGACTTTCCCCGTCAAGCGCGTCTTGATCTGCGCAGGTGGCAGTGAGATCATGCTGCCGGCCATTGAAGATCTGGCCCAGAAGCTTCAGGTAAGGAACCACCAACACGCCTTCGGGTTATGCCATGCATGTTTCGCACGCTAACATGTCAATCAACCAATCAACCAACCAGGCTGCACTCCCAAACGTCGTCGAGCTCTTTGTGGGACCTCGGGAAGGCCATGTTGCTCCAGTGTACAACTTGTACGTCGGAGACAAAACAGAGACGCAACAAGGTATAAAGGTGAAGGCGTGGTTGGAGGGAATTCTATAGATGGCTTAGCTCGTTTCGTTATTAGGCCTTTTTCATTCTCCACTGCTATCTGCATCTATTCCATCTAAAAATTATGCTCCCTCCCAAGCCCCATGACACACTACCCAAGTTTTGTCATTTTATTCTTGTGAGATGACTGTTGCCACAACTGTTTTCAACAAGGCGGCAATTCATCGCGCCCTTGTCAACTACAAAGATCGCGGTTTGAGACGATTCGCCTTGGTATGGTGGGATGGATACTGGAGACTTGCCAGGGTAGAGTGGCTTCGTCTAACGGGTTTCGGGCAGAGCATTCTCGCCGCGAGAGCGCCGGACAGTCCATACTGAGACTTGCCACCGTTGATACGATGGACTTTTGTCTGCGAAGAATGTGAAGATTGACGTACCTGAAAAGAAGCCACGTGAAGCTGAACTTGGCCCAGTCACGGCGATACTCCAGTCAGCCTTGCCATCCATGTACGGCTCGGAAAACGTCTGGATTTTGGGGGGGGGGGGGGGGGGGGGGAACCTTGCTTGTTCCGTTCCACCTGGCTTGTTTGGTCGCCGGCATGCTTAGAGGTCGCACAAGACTCCATCGGACGGCCGGGCAGCTTGACATGCTCGTTGATGCGTGGGCCAAAGGTGGAGGGAGGTATTATGTATACGTCCAGAAGGCAATGAGGAGCGGGAGGGAAAGAATGGCGGTGAGGAAAAGCCGGAGCCCCGAGAAGCGAGTGGGCGAAAAGGGCACGCCGAGCAGCACAATACGTAGAAGAATGGAAAGAATGTTGGAGAAGCTCTGGCTTTCCTTGCCGCACCATGGGCTGGCGGAGGAGGGTTTACATCACTCTCCAGCACTGGCTTGCTGGCCATTGAGACGGGAGTCTTCTTATGGCACCACCAATGCGCGCTACTCTGGCCCGGAGGACACGAGATGGAAACGAAAATGGAAACGGAAATGCCTGGGCGGCGGTGGTCAGTGACGAAGCTTGGTGAGGCAACGTTGAGATGTCAAGCGCACGGAAGGTTTTGTTGAATCAATCCAGAGCCTTTTTTTGTGGTCAATCTCAAGGGTAGGTTAAGTCAAGTTATCCCACCCAATGGCGAGATCATGACGCTGCGCACGTGACATGAACAAAAAAAAACCTGTCTTCCATCTCTTTTTTTTTTTTTTTTTTTTTTTTTGGGGTCTTTGCATCGTCATCGACTTGATCACTTGATCGGGGGTAACAGATCGGAGATACATGCATCGCGATTCTCACGTTTGCATTTCACACTTGTTATGATCGCACACGCAAAGAACAATGACTTCGGACAGACCGCAGCAAGTAATCGGCAACGACGAGCTTCGATCCATCGGCGCAACTGCTCGAGCCTCGGGCCTAGAGCCTGCTAGCTGGGGCAGCGCCGCCGCCACGCTACCTGAAATGGGGCTGTATCAGGTTTGCGGGTTCAGGCGGACCAGTTGGAAGCCAAAGGTTGAAGATTTGGAGATTACTTGAATAGGAAAATGGTGCTTGGGCTAGCCGGCTCTCGTTTAACCCACGTTGCTTGGACGTCTGAGCGGCGGTCCATCGGCCGCCTGTTCTCAAGTTCTTCACAAGTTAGTAACCCATCCACACAATTGCGCTAGGATCCAAGCCCTTCGCTCACCTGTGCCCAGAACCAAGTTCGTTCCGGTGAGCCGGCAACGCTGGTCCCCATGCTATTGTCGCGAAGATAGGTGGCAGTGGCCGCTGCACGGACTGGCCTGATGTTGCTTTGTTCTTTTCCGCTTTGCTTCGCCATTCCAAGACTTTAGAGTTTTCGCCCGCCAACTGGCCCAGGCCTTTTGGACAACATTGACATATTACCATGAGCGCTTTCGTGACGTGGACCGAGAGTGGCAGGCCATCGCAAGACCCTCATCACGGTCTTGAGCTGAAAGGACATTCGCTTGCTAGTCTGTGCGGAGGAGGCTTTGATGATGTTTTCCAGCTTCGGTGGTGCTTTACCAGAGTAACCAGAGCGAATCTGGAATCGGCAGCTACCACTCGGCATAGCAATATAAATAAAGGTTTGCTGTACTCTGCATTCTTCACAGTCTTCTTGGACAACCCAGGAAGCTCCAGCACAGCTCTTCGTTCTCCAACATTCGTTTATACCACGTCGTCCAACAAAACGTTTCGCCATGGCCCGATCTCTACTTGTCGCCGCACTAGCGACGGGTTTGAGCCAAGTCGTTCTTGCGACGAACGTCGAGCACCCGCCGTGCGTGGACCAATTCAAACCCTTTGAATCCGTTGGATGTTTCAGCGATGCCAACCCTCCTGCTCTGGTCATGCGCTCCAAAGTTGGCCAAGGCGATATGACTGTTGGGAAATGCGCCACCATCTGCAAAGGTAAGTTGTGTTGCGGCCCAATGCAGGCAGCCCGGTATAATAGAACTATGACTAATACACCGCACCGCAGGAAATGGTTTTCGCTATGCTGACTGAAGTATTACGGCGTTTGCTTCTGCGGCGCTGTCATCAATGGCACCCCTGCAGACGAAGGCCAATGCAACCTTCCATGCAACGGAAACAAACAGGAAACCTGTGGAGGGAACAAAGCCCTGTCAATCTGGGAAGACAGCACATTTCCCAAGAAGCCCGACGAGGTCGCTGTAGAAGATTACAAACCCATCGGATGTTACACCGACAACTCGTCCAGTGGGAGAGCGCTGTCTTACCCAGTCAAGGTCGATGGCTCTTCCTTGACGCCACAGAAGTGCATCGCGGCCTGTAAATCACAGGGTTTTGCCTATGCCGGCACCGAGTTCGGAGGTAAGATTGATAAGCAGAAAACGCCCCCCCCCCCCCCCCCCCCCCAAAAAAAAAAAAAAAAAAAAAAAAACAAACGAGCGAATACTAATCCTTTCTCAGGAGAGTGCTGGTGTGCTCCCGCCCCGTCTGCAGACACCAAGAAGGTGTCTGACTCCGAGTGCAATGTTCCTTGCACGGAGAAAAGTCTTCTACCTGCGGTGGCCGAAGTCGTTTGACTGTTTACAAGGCCAAAGACCTCGAGTCGACCGAGCCGTGCAAAGGAAACCCTCCTGTCTCGTCGGCCTCGACCATCCCACCTTCTTCCGTGCCAGGTAGCCCGTCTGCTCCTACATCGACTGGCCCAGACTCGACTGGCCCCGCCTGCGGCATCGTACCTCCTCCGTCCGGCCCTGCTTCTAGCACCGGCACTGCTCCTACTGAGTCCGCTCCCACCGGCCCTGCTCCCACCGGCCCTGCACCGTCCGGCCCTTCCAGCACTGGACCTATTCCTTCAGAGCCCGTTTCCACCGGCCCTCCTGCTTTGAGCACTGGACCTACTCCTTCTGAACCCGTTTCCACAGGCCCTACTCCTCCTGCTTCGAGCACTGGACCTACTCCTA
>JALAAE010000054.1:0-76157 GCA_022702365.1 Epichloe sibirici | reverse complement strand
TCTATACTTTAGTAGTTAAATAAAAACGTAATTTCTTAGGCCTATTATATATTATTATATTACCCTATTATACTTTAAATCTATCTAGTGTCTCTATATCTTATATGCTTTCTAGCGGTTCCTAAGTTAGCTATATATATCCTTTTTACTTAACTAGTATATCTTATCTTAACCCCTATTCTCTTATATTTTTAGCTATAAGTATCTCTTTTACCTAATACTCTAAGAGATTAGGGTTAGTATTTATTATTATAAGTTCTAGTAAGGGATATTTATTTACTAGTATTTAACTTAGTAATAGGTTAGAGGCTATATATTATACTAAGTCTATATAGAAAATAGGGTATAGTTCCCTTAGCATATCTAGTTTAATAGTTAAAGGCATAGGGACCTTAAGCACCTTATATTTAGCTATAACCTAATCTAACTTTTTATATAGTCTATTTATCTTAAAGTTTTAAAGGTTTAACTATATATAGTCCCTAACCTAAAAACGCTTTACTAGATATTAATCACTATTTATCTTCTCTTATTATTATTACTAAATAAATACTATAGTAGCCTATATTAAATCTAAGCCTTTCTTAAGATATTATAGGAATGCTTAAGCCCTTCCCTTTAATAAGGTATAAGATACTTACTTATTTAGTAGTTTCTAAATTATTACTAAGTTATAACTATATAGGGCTATATTCACGCTAATCCCTATTACTAATAAGTCCCTATTATTTAATATAAGCTAATATATAAGGAGATAATCTAGCTATTTAAACTATAAAAAAGATAGTATTACCTATAAGATAGCCTATACCTCTTAATTTACCCTTTCTATGCTATTGTTTATCTATAGATAATAGGCTATTAATAGTAACTATTATATACTTACTTAATTATAAAGTATAGTCTAAAAGTTACTTAACTAGTCTAAACTATAATCTATAATAATTTATATAGGAAAGCTATAAAACCATTACTAATACTATTTAAACTATTTTATATATGCCTTAGCCCCTATTAATATTATAGCCTCTAGCTAAATATACTTAAAGAGTCTATCTATAATAACTATAAGAAACTATAGGTTATCTAGGTATTAAGCTAGTAGGTTTATTATAAAGTTAATAAAGATTTATAATTAGTAATAATCTAGTAAGGGAATTAGTTTTAGTAAGCCTTATCTTAGTTAGTAGCTTCTCTACCCCCTATAATAGTAATAGTTCCTTATAAACTAAGTAATACTTTATAATATACTATCCTAGTAAAAGTCCCTTTAAAGCGTCTTAAAGGTTATATTATAGCTAGGGTAGCCTAGTAAGGGTAAATTATATACTTACTAGGTTAAAGTTATAGTAAGGGGTTCCTAAGTAAGGATCTAAGTCTAGCCCTAGAACTAAAGCATGCCTTTAGCACTAATCTAATAATCTACTATTTACTCCCTTATATTAGTAGCCTCTAGAAACCTCTAGGCCCTTACCCTAATTATATTAAGCTATATCTTATAAGTTATATTATAAACTAAGGATTAGTCCTATAAAGATTAGAGATACTTATCTATAAATATTATTACTCTAGTTAGTAAGCCTATAGGTATAGCTATAGTATTCCCTATACTACTATTTCCTAATAATAAGATAGGGCTTATACTAAAGCTTAGAATAGTTTATTTATAATAGTATTAGGCTAGCCTTATTACTAAATATATAATTAGCTCCTCTAGTCCTCTCTTATATACCTTCTCCTAGAAGCATCTTAATAGCATATCTAGCCTTACTGCCTATAATCTAGGCCTATATTATAAGTTAAAGTTAAATAGCGCTAGCGTCTCTACCTATCTTACCTATTATTCTAATATCTCCCTTAGTATAGTAAAATATTCTAAGTTCTTATAGTCTATAAGTATTATAAATAGCTTACTAACGCTATATAACTCTACTAACTATACCTTTAGATAGGATATAATTACTAATAGCTCCTTATTATATATAGTATAGTTCTATTAAGCTAGCTATAGGTAAGTAGAATAGTAAGCTACTAGGTATAATATACCCTTATTATTAAACTAGGAGAGATACCCCCTTAGTGCTATTTCTAAATAGTTTGCCTTAACCACTATATCCTTATTAGGGTCCTATTATATTAAGATAGGGTATAATATAAAGGCTAATTTTAGGGTCTTAAAAGCTATATTATATTTATCTATTTACTAGAATAGAACCCCTTTCTTTATAAGGTTAATTAAAGGGCCTATAATTATTAAGAAATATAGTATAAAATCCTAATAAAAGTTAGTAAATCTAAGAAAACCTTAAACTCCCTAGACCCTTATTAGTACCCTCCTAGTCCTAAATTATAGTAATCTTCTCCTTAATTAGGTAAATCTCCTTTTCTATATAAATAATAAACCCTAGGTACTTAAATTTCTTTATTATAAAAATATATTTCTTTATATCTAGGTTTAGCCTTACTTACTATAATCTTATTAATACTACTTAGACCTTTTATATATAGTCCTTTTAAGACTCTCCTAAGTAAACTAAGATATTATTAAGATAAGTAGTTATATAGTCCCTTAGTATTCTACTAAGCGCCCTATTAATATATCTCTAAAAGGTAGTAGGTATATTAGCTAGACTAAAAGGGTATATAAGCTACTTAAATAACCTAAAATATATCTAAAAGGCTATCTAGTATTCTTTACCCTTAGTAATATAAATATAGTAAAACACTACTTATATATTAAGCTTTATAAATTACTTTATCTCTAATAATAACTATAGTATCTCCTTTACTAGAGGTAATAGGTAATAATTCTATTCTATAATCTTATTAAGAGCTTAATAGTTTATATAAAATCACTAGCCTCCTCCTAGTTTCTTTACTAATAAGACTAGGGCTATTGCTAAAAAGAAGCTAGCCTATATCTAGCTCTTATTTATTAAGTCTATTACTTACTTTTAAATTTTAAGAAAATAATATTAGGGTATATTATATAATAGTGCTTATAGAAGCTTTAGTTTAGTCCTATCTAGATTATATTTTAATTAAATATAGTAATCTAATTATCCCTAGTATAGTAGTAAGGTATTTGCTTTACTCTCTAGGAAAAGATCTATAAAATCCTATAATATACTTAGCAAAGAGAATAATAGGTCCTACTTTATAACCTTTAGTATTATATCTATCTATAGGATTACTATGATTTCTTATAGGCTAGTAGTATAAAGCTAGATATATTCCTTCTATTTCTTTATACACTATACTATACCTATAAAGGTAAAGCCTAGGATAGATATTATTAGCTATTTTACCTTCCTATTAGCTAATGCCTAAACTTATAGGTTATTAGCTAATCCTATATAAAGCTAGTAATATACTATATCTAAGTTAATCTTATTTACTTTATCTATAGCATCCCTAAGATAAGCTACCTTATTAACCTAGGGATTATATAGGTAATTATAGGCATTTTCTATCTATCTAAATCCACTTAAAAATAGATAATATATATTATATATAACCTTTTCTTATAGCTCTCTTTTCCCCCTTACTTTACACTAACTATAGTGTAAACTAACCTCTTATTTAAGAGAGAGAGGCATTCTAACTAGGGTTTTTAGATAA
Organism: Epichloe sibirici; assembly: GCA_022702365.1. Taxonomy (NCBI): domain Eukaryota; kingdom Fungi; phylum Ascomycota; class Sordariomycetes; order Hypocreales; family Clavicipitaceae; genus Epichloe; species Epichloe sibirici. The sequence goes on along the minus strand of JALAAE010000054.1, from coordinate 72,536 downwards.
GGTATTTGCTTATAGTAGCATAGTAGTTATAGCCTATATTAACTAGAGTATTTATAAAGGTAGTCTTATTAATTAAAGTAAGAACTAAAAAGGGTAAAGAATCTATATTAAATTAAATCTATTTAAAGTTCTTATTAGTAATAATTATTTACTATAAAGCTTCTCTATTTATCCTCCCTATAACCCTAGTTAAATAACTTAATACTAAGGTTCTTTTTTTTCTAATAAGTTTATATTCTCCTCTTCCCTAGAGTTCTCTTTCTCTTTCTTTATATTATATATATTAATAGCTACTTTCTCTTACTAATATCTTAGAGAGAGTATAGAATAGGTATAAATAAAATACTTCCCTAAGCTATAATATAAACACTTACCCTTATTATAATATATATTATATATAGCCTAGGTAACTTACTTAGCTTACTTACTACTAGCCTTATTACCTAACTTTACCTTATACTATTATCCTAGTAACTTCCTATATCCTTTTTAGGCCCTTATTATATATATAGATTATATATCTATTATAGGAGTATCCTTATCCTAGGCTAGGGCCTTAGGTATATATACTTATTTTTATATATAATTTTTCTTCTCTAAATAATATAACTTAATATCTAATAAAATACTATAATAGTAAGCTATTACTACTAAGTAATCTATTTATAATATATCCTATCTAACGCTATAGTCCCTTATTTACTTATTAAATACTATATATAGCTTAGTAAGCTTTATAGAGTTCTCCTAATCTAATCCCCTAGCTAGTGCTAATTTTTATTTAAAATAAATATAGAAGTTACTAAATTATTTATTAGGCTATTATATTATCTAGTTAAGTTCTATAATTACTAATTCCTACTAATAAGGGTTATTAAATATCTTATTTAAGTAGGTTAAAAATTTTTAGGGATTATAATATACTAAGTGCCTTTTTTTAAAAAGAAAGTAACTTAGGCCTAGACCTTTAGTAATAGATTTTAGTAAATAAAGTATTATTAGTCCTACTAGGACCTAATAAACCCCTTATCTATAATAAGCTTATAAGATATAAGGTTTTACTATGCTATAAAAAGGACTCTTTTACTATTAAATAGGGATCCTATAGGTAAGGGCTTATATTTAACTAGTTAATTAGTTAAGTCTAACTTCTACCTATTAGTAAGTTCCTAGATCTATCTTAATTACTAAGTAATAAGCTTCTATAACCTTACTACCTTATTAGTATTTATCCTATTTAGTAATAGTAGTATATTTACTAGCTATTATGTTTCTATAGTAAAGGATAATATATATTATAAACTAGCCTTAGGGCTACTACTTATAAGCGTTCTAAATAGTAATATTATCCTTATAGGAGAAGAAAGGAACTAAGCTAGTAATTATATAGGATTTGCCTTTATACCATTATATATATGTATTATGCGCGGCTTACGCATAGCCCTAACCTAGCTGCGCATAGCCTGCAGTCTTTACGCGCCCTTTCCGGATCCGGGATTGACCTAAGACATAACCCGAGCTTCCAAGCTCGAGTCCATAACATAAATAAGTATAAAAAATTATTAATAATAATAAAAAAAGAAGTAAAGAAGTTAAAGAATAAGTTCTAGTAAATTATAAAATATTAAAGAAATAGAAAGAGAAAATTATAATATATAAAAATAGTATAGTATTAACTAATTTTAGTATAAAACTTAATAAATTTAATAATTTAAGTAACTAAATTAATAAATTAAGTAATAAGGTAAAAGGTATAGGAAATAAGCTTAATAAACTTAGTAATTTATATAATAAATATAAGGTATATATTACTAAGGTTACCTAGCTATAAAGTAAAATTATTAAAATAGTTAGTAATTATATAAAAAGAATTAAGAAGTTAAAAGCTAAATCTATTACTTTACTAAATAAATCTAGTAATAAAAAGACTAAAAATAATAAGAAGTAACTATATTAAGAGTTAGAGTTACCTAGAGTATAAAGAAAGAAAATAAAGATAGCTAGTAACCTAGTATTAAAACTAAGGCCTATAGAAGTAACTCTAAGATCTTTCTTACTAAAACTAATAACTTTATAGAAAAAATTAGAGTAGAAAAAACTAGTACTAAAATAGATAATATTACTAGCTATAGCTAAAAATACTAAAAGATAGGAGAAAGATAATAAATTTACTAGTTTGAATAAATAAGGTAATAAATTTAGATAAATAGAATAAGAATTAGCTTTGATTTTAGCTTTAATTTAGCTTAATTTCATAATAAAAAAGAATACTTATACTAAGGAATTTAGGGCTTATATAAAAGGAATTAAAAGAAATTTATAGTAAGTAAGGAATAAAATAGTAATTACTAGGTAGTTTTTAATACACTATAGGATAACTATATTATTTAATATAATAATTTTATAGGCTAAAATTAGGAATATATTTAATTAACCTAAGATTATAGTATTAAGTAAACCTATAATATAATAACTATAAGTATAAATATAATAATACTAAATTTATTTCTTTTATTAAATCTTTTCTATTATATAAGGGTAAGGATAAGAGAAACTCTTCTATCTAAGCTAACCTTAAGTGTTATAAATCTATCTATTATTAATATATATAACTAGGATAGTTATTTTTTAATTTATACCTAGCACTTATTATATAATAGAATAAGGTATAGTTAGAAATAGGCATTAATAGGCTAGATTTAGTACTCTATAGATAAGGGATAACTTAATTCTTATATTATATTCATATCTATTAGTAGCTTTCACAAGTGAACTTAGTATGACTTATAACCTTTGAATCTGTTAGCACCTCTAACAGATTTAACCACTTTACGTGCGATTCCACCACGTAACAATAAGGCTCTCCTAACTATAAACTATTAGAACTAAAATTAGGCTAGAATAAGAGCGTATATAACTAAGTATAAGCTATTTCTCTATTACTTATTCTAGATACCTCTTAGTAAAGTGCTTTCCTATAAAGGAGCTAGATTCCTATAAAGATTAAAGCTAGAACTAACCTAATTAAAGGGATACTTACTTAGATAGATATTAGGATAGCGGAGAATATAATAATTCTTATATAACTATAATAAAAGTTAATAATAAGCCTAGAAATAATCTAGAATAGTAGTATAAGTAAGAATAAAACTTATAAGAAAGGTTAATATAAAAGGATTAAAAAAGGATTAAATTCCTTAGAAAAAGAGATTCCTTTTATAATCCTAGGGGGTAGGTAATTTAAATATTTAAATATAGCTAATAAATTAAAGTATAGAGATATTAGATAATACTAAGCTCTAAGTATAATTTAGAACTAGTAGTATATAGGTAATAGTATAGAAAGCACCCTAAAATATATTAACTAAATAGATAGCTATGCTTTAGATTATTAGACTACTTAGATTAGTAATAGGCTAGTAATAACTAGAAAGTAAGGTATAACTTATAAATAAGGAGAAATTAAAGCTAAAGTAAGGACTTATATTTAGGCTAGCTATTAAGTAACTAAAGTATACTAAGTATACTAATAAATATAAGATAAAGGCACCTAAGGCCTAGAGTAAGACTAGGAAGGTTAGAATAATAGATCTTACTAAGTAATAAGAGGATAAGGCTAGTGAAAGCTAGTAATTACTAAATATAATAGGAATCTATATTAGGGGCTAACTTAAAGTTAGGCTAGCACTAACCTAGAAATATAACAAGAGGGTTTTTCTTCCTATATTTAAGGGTTTTCCCTTTTAATAAACCTAATACAGTACTAGGAAATGACCTATTTATAGAGTCATCTAGCGTATGAAAAATAAATAAAATAAAATATAAGCCTTATTATTAAGGTATTATATGGTAGTAATCTCTCTTTAAGAGTTAATTTTATTAATTTTAGACTTATTAAAGCTCTGTTTTAATATCTTTACTTATTTCCTTATAGTAATAGTAAAGCCTTTGTATATCTTAAGCTTTAATGACTATATTAATTCTTAATATTATTCAAAGACTATTAATATAATAGGAATTTCCTTAATAATATAGGAATAAAGCTTTTAAGAATATCTTAAATAATATTAGCCTTATTATTATTAAGCTAGTACTTATAATAAGCTTTAAGTAATAATTTAAGTAAGTAAAGGGTTTTATTATTAAACTAATAAATTTAAAAAGATAAGAATACCTATAATTAAGTACTCTAGGATATAGTTATAATAGGTATTTAAATTATATAATATTTACTAGTAAATTATAATAAGACTACTATATTAAAGCTATAGAGAGAAAGAGTTACTATTATAATAGCTCCCTTATTCAAGTTTGCCTCGGAGCTTTAGGGCACGAGTGAGTGGTAAGGTGCAAGAAGATAGAAGAGATAAAGAGAGGGAATAAACACGGTTATAGAGAAAGGGGGAATTACGTTAATTTATACTATAAGCAAAACTTAAATGAATTTAAGTTTAACTATAGTTATAAACTATAACTATATTTTACACTAACGTAGCTGTAAAGTTTATTATTAATATACTTTATACTAACCTTATAGCCCTCTATATTTATACCCTTAAAGCTTATTCCTATATTAGGCTACTTTTTTATTACTATAGTACTATTAATTAGTTATTAATTATTGCACTAGCTAGATATTACTAGTAATTCTTATATTATATGTGAATTTTAGATGCATTAGCCACTGCTAATAAAAAAAGAAATTATAAAAATCATAACAGCTCCCTTATATAAAGGTAGTAAAAAAATGCCTCTAAAGTAATAATAGTATAAAGTAGCTACCCTATATAAATCTATATATTACTTATACCGCGAAAAGTCAGTGCAAAGTTTGCACCGGCTCGTGGATCTCACCCTAAAACTGCTTAAATTATTATAGCCCGTTTTTTTTTAATATCTTATCCAGCTTCCTTGCTTTCTTTTCTAGACTTTTTTTCCCCTTCTTCTTCTTACCTCCCTGACCTCCTTTCTATCAGTATTCTCCTCACTTCCTAACTTACGTAGTGTATTGCGGGGGACTGTATCAAATCAGGTTGGAGGCAAGTGGGAATGAGGTGTGTTTGGTCCGTCTCGGAGCTTTGAGGCACAAGAGGCAAGGTGCGAGAAGATAGAAGAGATGGTTGGACACCCACCATGGATTTTGCTTCCTCAAGCTCATTCTTCTGCATTATGACTAACAGCTTCTCGTTGCATACATCCCTCCTATTACGACCTATTGCTACTGATTTGTGTCATACTCTTTATCAAACATATTCTTCTCAGGGGACCGACCTCATAGCTAACTAAGGTCCTGTCCACCCCCCAATCGGCCATTCCAACGTCACAGTCGCAGGTACTTCATCATATCCAAACTCAAGACTGTTGGCCAATTCAAGGTTGAGCCCCTCGAAATGCTGGACTGTGTGCTTCAGAATAAGCATGGCCAGACGCTGAACATGTTCGTCCGGCGTCATGGTCCGTGGAATCAAGTGCAGCGCCAGCAGTGGTTCGATGATCTCGTTTTCTTTCGCATCTATCCCTGGGCAAGCGATTCCAGTCACGTGTTTCAGCAGCAAGGCATTGAGTAACAGCCGGCACATTCGACCATTTGCGTCGTTGAATGGATGGATGAGGAGGAATTCACGTACGACTTTGGCAATATGCCAAAACGGATCGAATTCTCCTTTGCACCATGCTCTCTCGATGTCCCTCGCCATGTTTGACATCAATCGGGACATGGACTGTTCTATCATCCCTGGACTCACGCCTCGTTCGTCATGCTCAAGCCGCCAGGGACTCGGCATCAAGTTGGGTTCCGGGTCTCGCTGCTCCGGGAGGCAGTCATCTTCAGTGTCGAATGGGTCGGGGCCGTCTAGATCAGGCATTTCATCGACATCCTCTTGTTGAAACCCCGGGTGGGTAAGAATAAAATGCGTCATCTGGAGAGTGATTGAGTCGATGGGTCTGCCCTGAAGCACGATACTAGTTATCAGGAATTTAGCCGCTTTTGCGTGTGCCACAATCTCCTGTCGGGCGCGAAGAACGGACGCGAAATCGTGAGGCAGCTTCGATCTTCGTAGGTGTGTCGCAATATTGTGACTGACGCGATCGGTTGAGCACAGGTCTCCAAGGGGAGTCTCCCGAAACACCTTGCGGCAGAGCTGCCAGTTGACATTCTCGTCCGCTCCAGCTTTCGCCAAGGTATTGGAGCCACTGACCATACTGGCCAGCCTGTCGATCAGGAAGTTTCCAAAGATGCCCTCTTGTATCGGCGTCAGATGCTGCCAACGCGAGCTCGTCGACTCGAGCGCCATGAATAATCTTTTGAAGTGGCTTCTAGGGAATCCGACGGGATTGCTGCAGTAGTATGGATAATCGTTGCATCGTTTGATTACTGTGGGAGCGGGAGGGCTTGGCCGTATTCGGCATATGTAGTGAGTATCCGGGTTGCCGTAGACAGATGCCGCCCATAGATTTGTTACCGAGCGAAGGACTATTGTATCGACCATACTCCCACGAGGTACACGATGAACTCTCGATCCCAGTCCAAGAAGGCTCAAGGCTTGGGTGTTGTGCTCTCGCATTTGATCCAGCGACAGGGCCTCATTCTCCTCGGATGGGCTTGTTGTGCCGTTTTGAGCGGCCATGGTGATGTTTGGGACAGGATTTGGGACAGGATGACGGTGGAATGGGCGAGCAACTGCCTGTCGATTTAGTGATCAATTCAATCGCTATAAACAAGGCCAGATGAAGTGCTCGCGTATGATCGCATTTAGAGGAAAGAACGCAGGCATGGCCGAGGAGACGGCTCGCCTAGCATAGAGAGAGGGTTATTGATAAACACGGCTACAGAGGAAGGGGGAATCACGTTAATTCATACTGCGAGCAAAACTCGAACGGATTCGAGTTTAACTGTGGTCGCGAACCATGACTGTATCTTCTATCTTCGCAAAGCTGCGCCAACGCAGCCACAAGGTTTATTGCTAACTTTGCTCTAACCTCGCAGCCCCCCGTAGTTGTAACCGCGAAGCTTGTTCCCACATCGGGTCACGTCTATCACTATTAGCGAGCATATAATAATTTTATTGTTTTTGGGCTTTTGCTTTCTTAGAAGCGGCGTCTATTCTTGAATTTTATAATTTTTTCTTGTTCATTGGTGTGGCTAATGCATCTGATTCCATAAAATAACGGGATTACTGGCGATACCCAGCCAGTGCAATAATTAACATCCGAATGACAGGGACCACAGTTGACACTATCAAGTTGCGGCACACGTCCACTCCAATCCCTATTCCGTCCGACCTATTGACAGACACCGGTTCCAAAAATAAGGACTAGTGATAAAGATATTATAATGATGCCCACCAAAACCTGAAACTACCAATTCATGTCGCAAGTCCCCTCCAACCCCCATTCCGCCCGAGTTAACGGCGCAAGGTGGCGAGGGCGCCCGGAGGCGGGAGCTGGGAGGGACTCTCCCGAGAGGACGATCTCGAATGAAAACATACTATTCATACATTGGTCAGTTTGATCTATTCGCGTGTGGCATGGACCTGGAGGCGTTGGCGTAGGCGTAGGTGTACTCACGGCATATCTTTTTGATGTCTGTCGAGGCCACCTCGGCCATTTGAGGGACTCGCCCGAAGGCAGAATATTAGATGTTATCATACTATTCATACATTGGTCAGTTTGGTCTATTCGCGTGTGGCATGGACCTGGAGGCGTTGGCGTAGGCGTAGGTGAACTCACGGCATTGTGTTATTGATGTCTGCTAAGCAAAGAAAAGAAAAGAAAAGAACAAGACAACAAGGAGATGGGAGCCGATAGACATACCCATCGATTACCTACCTGCCTCCTACCTGCCACCTGCCACCTGCCTCCTACCTCCTACCTCCTGCCTCCCACCTCCTTCCTCCTGCCTCGATACGTAGACGGTGGGAAGTCGCCGATCTATGGTCACACTGCATCATGTCTTTGAGCTCGACTCGACGAGGAGTGGGTGAGTGGGCATTTGGAGGAGAAATAGGATATACACTGGGAGATGATTTGCATGCGGGGGACGGTCGAAAATTAGATGGGAGGATATGTGTCTTGTTTTGGGGTTTGGTTCTGAACGTTCAAGCTAAAGGCTTGCTTACATCATGAGATGCGGGACCCCCCCCCTGCCTGTCCTGTGGTTCTGGTGAGATTTGCTCGACAGATCTCTGGTGGAGCGTCACGACCGCCTTCTCCTGCTCTCTGCCGCCCAGGGTATCGTGTAGAGACGACTGCTGTATTACTTGTTCCAGCGCAATCTCAGACGACCGAGTATCAGTCGTATCGTGTGCAGATGACTGTCCAGTCACTCCAGTGTGTCCTCCACCCCCCTTCCTCCACCTCCACTTGCACCAGGCCATGACCCCTACACAAACCACCAGCAGCCCCGTCGTCACGACGACCAATATCGTCCTGCCCAGATGCCCGCCCCTAGACCGATCAATACGTTCCATCGACCACGGATAGCACTCCGACTTGGCAATGATGAAGATGCCCAGTCCGACATACAAAATCGGCACTACGACATGGGCGTACTTCTCCGCCGCCCGCAGCACATGCTTCTGCTTCATGATCAGAAACGCAGCCAGGCACCACACGCCGACCAAAACGTAGTACACGGCAATGTACACGGCAATCTCAGCGTCCCGCGTCTGCGAGAAGAGCGGAATGTACGTGCCGATGTTGTCGCCGCCGTTCATAAGCGTCACCAGCGCCACCTTGAAGACGCCGCGCGAGGACGCGATCCGCGAGACGTGCTGCCGGTTTCCGTTGCCGTCGTCGTCGTCGTTGTCGTCGTTGTCGTCGTTGTCGCCGTCACCGTCGCCGTCGTCGCCGCTCGGGATTGCCCAGTCCAACATGCTCCATATGCCGAGGAGGATGGGCAAAAAGCCGAGAAAGCCAATTGGTTCCGAGGGCAGGCCGAGAGAGACGCCGAAGCCAATCATGCTGATGACTATGATGACTGTGAAGCCCATGTATTGGCCGATGACGATGTTCCATGGCGTCATGACTTTGGAGGTGGACGAGGCCTCGGCCATGAAGGTTACCAGGACGAAGATGTCGTCGATGTTGGTGATGGCGAAGGAGCTGCATGCTGTGCCGATGGCGCTGCCGAAGTGCATCTTGGTGTGATGATCGTTTGCCTGCCTACCTGGGTATGTCGGCGGGAAGCCTTCATTTCCCAAGGTCGATTATAGAACGAGACTTGGCACTCATGTTGAATTCTGCATGTGTGCTCCGTACTCGGTACAAGCACAAGTGAGTTGGCATGGAGTAAATCAGGAAAAGCAGGGAAAAAATCAAAGGATGGTGTCTGCTTACTCAGTCTGGATGGAGTCTGGAGTTCTGGACGTCCAATGATAGACCAAAGCTCCAAAGGCAGGGGCTGGTCAAAAAGTGAGGTATTACTGCATTCCGTAGCAAATATTGTGAAAAAGTAGAAGAGATAGATGTATCAAAATCTAGAAAAAGTAGGTACACAGTAATTTCTTTGATTTTATTATTAGGCTCGGCCTGCTTCATCAAGACCAGACCAACGCCGCAGACTATCCTCTGATTGGCCAGACGCGCGGTAGCAAAAAAAAAAAAAAAAAAAAAAAAAAAAGAAGATGCCAGCAAACAAGGCGGTCCGGCGTCGACTTTTTCGCCATCATCACCGATTGCGGCAAGCCAAAGAAGTCGCTTGGTTGTCTAGCTGTGTCCATGTCCATGTCGCTGCATCCAGTGCCAGGGATCCGCCGAGCTTGATACGCAGCTCTTGTTCATTTTTGCCCCCAAGCCGAGGGAAATCTTGTCGCGCGCCGACTCTTGTTTTGCATCATGCGGCGCCCTCTGTCTCTGTCTCTGTCTCTGTTCCTGTCCGCGGTCCTGGGCGGGCTGGCAGCCACGGGGGTTGCTGCCAAGGAGCATCTCGATGGGTTGCCGGCGTACCATTACGGCGCGCCCATCAAGGTGGAATGCATGAATCGAAGCTCGTGAGTATTCCCATATATATATATATATATATGCAAGAGGGGAGAGGGGAGAGAGGAGGGCGGCAAACATGACACGATGGGCCGTGGACTCGGGACTTTTTTTTTTTGCTAACGCTGCCTCTCTTTTTATTTCTCAGAGACACGGGCGAACACGTCGAGCTCGCAAACCACGACATCCAATGGGTGCCGTTCCCCGTCTGCAACGAGACGGGCAAGCCGCTCGAATTCCGCTACGGCCATGAAGGCGAGCTCAACTGCACCCTCGACTTCGTCTCGGACCCCTTCTTCCACCTCCTCGAGTTCTACGTCCACAGCGATGCCCCCATGTCCTGCCGCCTGCCCGCCCGGCCGCCCGCCCAGGTCGAGATCGTCGGCGAGGCACCTCGGCCGCAGGAACACATTCCCCTGGTGTTTGCCCTGTCGGGGACCCTGCAGATGAGCCACATGCACATCAGCACGCACATGAATGTCCTGCTGCACAGCATGCCCAAGCACCATCTCCGACCGCACGACAGCGGCGTGCTCGACTCGGCCATCGCCTACAGCACGAGTCCCCTGAGCCACATGGAGGGATCGCAGACTGCGCGCATCATCCCGGGCGAGCCCCTGCCCCTGAGCTTCTCCGTGCGATGGTTCCCGACGCCGCATCTGCCCAAGACGGAGGGCAAGGTGGAATGGCGAGGCCTGGGCGGCCACATCTACGCCAGCACCGTGTTTTACAGCCTCGTCTCGTTTGGGGCCGGGGCTTCTCTGGCTGGGCTGTACACACTGGGCATCGTTCTGCCCAGGAGACTAAAGGGGCGGTCCATGGGCGGTGCGACTCCGCTTGGCTACGGCTTGAACACGGTTGGTGTGGGCAATGGCTGGGGTTATTCTAAAAGAAAGGATTGAAGCAGCTGCTCGAAGCAGATTGTTCCTTGTGGAAGAAGAATGAGGGGTTGTACTGTATATGAGATATGAAGGATAAAAGGATACCTGGCGTTGTCTGGCCGCATGCATATAAGTTATGTTGGCTTTTTTAAGGGTGTGAATGAGATGAATTGAATTGTATTATGCAGACCATGGGGGGGGCTCTTTGGCCGAACAAGAGTAGCATCATGATTCATGATTCATGATTCACATGATGGTCCGTTCCACTTGTCTTCTGTCTGCGCGGTTGTGATTCAATCTTTTCTTCACCATGATTGCTCTCCAGCCACGAAATGGCTTGCTCGTCTATCTCGCCGGCGTCTGCACCCGACGCAACAGCCTCAAGTACATGTCGACAGCCATCACGCCCGCTACCAAACAAAGAAGTCAGTAAACCCCCCCCCCCCCCTCTCCAAAGGTGGCGGATCAACGAGAAGAGAAGTCGTGGAGGATATGACTCACGAATCACGGCAAAGGGCAGATACGTCCCCCACAGCAGCTGGCCCTTGTGCTCATCGCGCACCCTCTCCGGCCCCATGTGCCAGATGTCGAAGCAGCACGCGACGGCCCCCACGGACGTGACGCACCCGTACGCAAGGCCCGCCAGCTCGGCAGGGCCGGAGGCGCGCCCGTCCGACGAGGCCAGCTCGGCGACGAGGTAATACAGCGTCAGCGGCAGCTGCACGAGGGCCTCGACGTAAAGGAGGGCCTCGGAACCACGGCTCGTGCGCGGCCGTGGCGAAGTAAGGGTCCCCGGAGTGGGCGGCCCACCACGCGCGCAGGGAGACGAGCGAGTGCAGCGGGGATGAGGGCGGTTGCCAGAGGCACTTGGGGTAGAAGGGGACGAGGTCGAGGACTGGGAAGCGGTGCGAGGCGTTAGTTGGTGCAAAGGGAGATGGATGTTGTACGGAGGAGTGAGTATTTGTACGGATCAAAAGAGGAAGAGGCCGGGGGGGGGCTCGTACTCAGCATGCCTAGAAGTTGGGTGCCTACAATCAAGAGGTAGACCTTGTCGCGTATCTTGGACGACATGATGGAGAGTGATGACGAGGCAATTGTTTTGGAAGTCGTGGCTTTGTCGTTTGCAAGTTGGCGGACCGTGGTAGATGCGATGGGCTGTAAAAATTTACGATCGGTGCACGGATATTAGAACAACGAGTTAACAACCATGCACATTCTATTTATTAAACATGTCTATATCAACCCCCCGCCCGTAACAGACACGACACGTCCGTCGTCAATCTCCACCACAACATCCGATCTTGTCAACATCTCGGGCCGATGCGAAACCGAAATCACAGTGCAACCAGAGAAGAAATCCTCCAGCACCATATGCATCGCCTCTGCCGTCTCGGAATCTATTGAGCTCGTGGCTTCGTCGATGAACAAGATGTTGCTGTCGTATTCAAGCTTGTGCAGAGCCGCCCGCGCAATGGCCAGCAGTTGTTTCTGGCCATGAGAAAAGCCCATGTCTGCGAGTGGCGCGTCAAGGCCGCCCCTGGCCTCGACATGGCCCAGCAGTCCTACTCGTTCGAGGACCTCAATAATGACCACCTCGTGCAGCTGGTCAATCACCTTGTTCCTGGTTGACGGGAGCAGGTTGTGGCGCATAGTCCCGGGAAGTTCCACAAAGTCCTGGGAGATGACAGTGATTAGAGATCGGAGATGTTGCCGCGGGATATGCGACAATTGTACGCCGTCGATCGTGATCGTGCCCGAGTAGTCGAGGAAATTTAAAAGAGTCAGAATGAGGGAGCTCTTTCCACTGTTGTCAAGATTCGTCAGTCACCACCACGGTACGTTGGGACAAGGTTCGAGACAGTCTGCAAAAATCCCAAGAAAGACGGGAACAATCACCTTCCAGTACGTCCAATGACTGCGATCTTTTGACCAGCCTTGATGTCGAGATTGATATCCTTCAGCGCGACTTTGGGCGGCGAATCCGGCGTACTGGCAGGAGTGAGGTTGTCAGTATCGGGAGCCGTTCCATCACCTGTCGAACGGCAGCATTTGCAAAACGTAAAGCACTGGGAACTGACCTATATGTTGCCGTCACGTCCAGTAGTTGTATTGCCCCGCGCTTGAGGCAGCCGGGAGGCAAAGGGAAATCATCCGAGTCTTGCTCCACGGGAGTCTGCTCAGTGCAGTGACGTATACGCGAAATGGCGCCAAGAGATGTCTCCAAGCCAATCCAAACATCAACCAGATCGCTTATCTGCTGCCCAAAGTTGATGAGGACCAGGAGAGCCAGGCCCAAGGAGTTCTGCGTCGTCGTGTCTCTGAAGCAAAGCGCAATTGAGACCAGAAAGGCGGCAACTCCAAGCACGGATACTTCCAAAACGAGGTTGAGCCATCGTTGAATACAAAACATGTAATAGAATGGTTTCTGTGAATAGTCGAGAAAATGCAGACCCTGTGATAGGTATTGCGAATGCCATCCAAAACTACGAATGTGTAAGAGGCCCGTACTTATCTCAGTAAAGTGGGCATAAAGAGGCGTTTTTGCATCTAGATCCAGAAGTCTCATCTGTCGCGAGGTTCGCAGGTAAAAGTACTGAATCAGATAGAAAAATCCAAAGGCAAAAGGAATAAACGCAGCAGCATAGCTTGCACCAGATGAAATGATACCGACATCCGTGAGAACGAGGCCGCTGACTACCCCAAATCGTGAGCCTTTTCGCAACAAGTCATGTCATTGCATGGAAAAAGGTGGTACGTACGGTAGACGAAAACATAGAGCGCCAGAGGTAAATCTTGGCTGACTGAACTCATATCTTGGCTGAATCTAAAGGGCAGTCAGAGAAAAAAAAAAGTACTATTCAAGAGCAGACGATGGCAACCTACAGATTTAGAAGTGAAGCCGAACTGGTTGAAGATAGCCAAGACATCGAAGATCTATTCCGTCCTAGTTAGATATGATGCGAAATAACATTGTTGTTGACATGGGGTTTTAGCGTCAATACCTCATGACAGTGTCAACAAGTCTGCGGTGCAGGGTTTCTGAAGAGTCGGGCACGACTCTGAAGTAGTATGCACTACAACGATTCCATGAGCATAAGAAAAGTGAAGACGGGAGATGTAGACAGGTCATACTAGAGGGTGAGTCCGCTGAACAAACAATTTGAGGCGCCGATGAGAACGTAGCCTAGAAGATAAAGTTTGTTTTCTCGCGCAACGTCAAGCCAGATTCGAACGTAAATATCTGAGGCCATTGTCAGCTTGCAGAAACTGAGAATAGATGAAGAGAGAAGAATGAAAGGATGTAAATGTAAGAGGCAGGGATCGAAAGAAAAAGGGGGGGGGGGGGGGGGTTTGACTGGCATCGACTAACCAGGTAGCCTCTCTGTGACGGCGGTCAACAGCATCGTCACAAGCCAAAAAGTCCAGTTCACTTTAGAGGTCGAAGCAAGGTAATATGTATAAAGACCAGCGTCTCCTTGTTTACGTGAAAGCGACCTGTCATCCAACGTGGGGTCGTCGTCAACTTGAGCAGTCATCGTCTCCACGGGAATGTCAATTTCGTTTGCTGCATATTGTGTCTTGTCGGAAATCAATTCTCGAAGTCGGTTTTGGGTTTGCAGTGCGCCAGCTCCATTTGTGAGGCACGAGACAGAGCCCCCATCGTCTACCAGGATGATTCGATCGGCTGCCTTGGCGTAATCCGCTTTGGTATATCCTTTTTTAGCTGTACATGAAGACAGGAGGAAAAAGTAGCAAGACAACGAATACACATACCCGTATGAGTGGTCATAATGACTGTGTTTCCGTACCGCTTGAGTAATCCTTCTGGCGCCAGCAGACGGTGAAAAATCGCGTCCGCTGTTCTTCGATCTAGAGCGCTGAAAACATTATCGAGTACGAGCAAAGTAGCTCTCGAGTAAATGGATCTCGCGAGTGCCTGGTCAAGGAGGTATTAGACGGTTCTCTGGCGAGTTCACTTCAGTGAAAGAATGCGCTTACAATTCTCTGTCTTTGTCCACCGCTCAGGTTAGTGCCATTGTTACCAGCGCGGGTTTGATCTCCATTAGGAAGCTGTTCCATGTCTTTGCTCAAGAGACACGCACTAAGCACTGTCTCGTACCAATCTTGGTCATACTGACAGTCACCCACAATATTGTCCCGAATGGTGATATTCCTCAACCAGGGACTTTGATCGCAGTAGGCGATTTGACGTTGCTCAACATACACAAGTCCGTGAGTAACGTGAACTTCACCGAGAATCGCTCTTAACAAAGTCGTTTTGCCAGATCCGGTGTGGCCCAAGACCAAAGCAATCTCTGACCGAGAAATTGAAAAATTCACATTTTTGAGCACTGGATCTGTTCCTGATCTTACCGCAACGGACACGTCGACAAAAACAACTGGCGGTTGCGGCAATTGTAGTTCAATTGATGGTTTGTCAAGTGGCATAAGCGACAAGTGGGATGAGTGCCGTATTTTTTCTGTTTCGCAACCTTTGTTGCTGTTACGTAGGACCAAGTCGCTGATGGTCTCCCTTTCATCTTGTCGTTCATCGAGAAGAAGGTAGGCCTCGATTCGTTGAAAGCATCCTAGAATTGAGGCGAACAAGGTATAGGAAACCATCAATCGATGCATAGGAGACGAGGTCAGAGCGACAAAGGCCAAGGTTGTATACACCTGATCGGGCTCCAAGCCATTCGTGAACTTGGTATAAAAGAGAGCCGCGGCGATGATGAGGATTGGTGTCAGCGCATGGCAAAGTATGTCTAAGACCACAATTAGTTGAGCGTCGACAGAAGAGAAAAGGGGGGGGGGAGAGAACAAGACGAGGAAGGCAGGCAGGCGGGGAAGTGCGATAAACTGCTTTTCATTTCCAAAGTACGAACCCGCTGACTTTAAAATGACATATAAAACCCTGAACGCGCGAGAATGAGCCATCTCCGATTCTCGAAGTTCTTGAAGCATGTCCACTACAACCGGTCCGAGGCCACTTATTCTGATGCTTTTGATCTGCTCAAGGACGCGCGAGGTGACCGACACTCTTTCCTCGATCAGTTTATTCCATTTGGCCCGCGCAGGGCTCATCTGTTTGCCGATCATGAACCCGCTGACTGTTGCAACTAGGTCATGTTAATGGGGACCCATTCAGATAGCGACAGAGAGGGGGAAAAACAGCTAGAAGTGGGAAGCTTACTGAAACTAGGAAATACGATCAAAAAGCTAGCCGCACCAACTTTCGTTGAAAGAAAGTAAACGCCAAGACTAAACTCAATGAGGCTGGCCCAAATCTCATGGAATCTGGGCAACCCCGTTACAAGTCCCTCGACATCGGTACTCATGAGTGTGATAGCAGCAGATTCCTGAGCATGCAGATGGCTTATAGCGAGGTTCTTTTGTAGAATCTCTACCACAAGTACTCCACGGAGGCGGGTAATGAGGCGACAGTTCATGTGGTTGTATCCAGCCTTGGTAATCTAAAAATTAGGCACCAGTATCAGTATCAGAGCACTTGTCGCAAATCATTGTGAGGTTTCATACCGCTAGACCAGCATATACAAGTATCGTGGTTCCAATTAGTCCATTTCGAACACTGGGGGAAGGATGTTTCTCGCCTAAATAATTGACAATGCATCGTAATAAAAACGGTTGACTGAATATGAATGCAGTATGCAGTAGTCTTGGAATGACGACGGAAAAGAACGACCAAAAAAGGGTGCAGAATGATGCCGTGATCAAAGGATAGGGCGAATTCCTGTCTGCCTGAAATCAGCGCTGTCATTGATCTAGAACAGAAGAGGTGGGAAGTGAGCGGTGATGAGGAACGCATACATTTTCTCCAATTGGGCTCAAACTTTGCAGTCAGATTCTCCGAGGCGAAGTCGATGCCCAAATGGCCCAGATGATCGACTTGCAAGACACGACGAAAACCGAGTAGCAACGTTGAATTGAGCCATAGGAAGAGCGATCGATTCCAAAACCCACTGGCTCCTTCTTTGCTCAGGGATGTTCGAAGATCAGTATCTTTGATATATTTCCTCTTGGGAATCTCTTCTAGTACCAAGACCACGAACTTTATGGTAGCTATAGCTACCGTTATGCCACCAACTGCCTGTAGGCCAGACCGCAACAGGTATAGGCGAACCTTGACGATATCTAACAGTATCGTCAGGCCAAGATATAAGCTGAGAAAGGCCGAAGATTGAAGAGAGCGGCGATGCTCGAAATTGACAACCGCAATAATACAGATTGCGGCAATACAACCTAGCGAGGAGGCGGCAAGAGATCCAAGCGAGCGATAAGCGGGCAACGTTGCCCACAGGGTGAGACTAGCAACTTCGACACCCAGAAGGGCTCCAGTGGCAGCCTGCGTGTACCACCTACGCGTCAGTCAAGAGGCTCATCAAATCGGCATGCGGTCGGTGGTGCTGGTGACTAACAAGCTTCGCCCATGAGAGACGGCCGCCGCCAGGAACGTAAGCTGGCGATTTCAGGTAATGGAACAAGTAGAATGGAGACGCGACAATCAACAGGCTTGCTGGCAGGACCGTCAAGATGGTGTGCTCGAAGAGTAGAGTGAAGTCAAGTTGGGAAGACAGCTGAGGTCCGAAAACTAGGTCCAAAGCCATGGCGATCAATCTCAGCACGGCCTCCTTCATCGTCTCGATGTAGATATTTTGAGGCTCGCCTTGCGCCCAGCCCGATTTGCGGGAGCCAAGGTCTGCGAGGCGGCTGCGGATGGGAGCGACAGGCAGGCGGAGAAGGGCAGACGGTTATTAGTGCCAAGTAGACGAATGGACGAGTGGACGATCCGGATGCACCGCGGGAGGCCATTGAAGAGAACTTGCCGTGAGCTGTTGTCGTAGGGAAAGAGGAGGAGGACGAGTACGGAGCACCTGTACATGTACGGAGTAGCTATAATAACAAGCGACATATGGGGAGGCAGATTTTGGTCGCGAATTGCTAATGCACTTTGGTGACAAGGCATCGATCGAGTGTCTGTCCCCAGCCAGCTGCATGAGAACCAGGGATCGACGACCAACAGCTGCACTCAGCCGTCCGAGTCCGCATCGCGGGCCACTCAGGCGAGGTCGTACATGCAAGGTCGTAATGAAGTCACCAAAAGCGGGTCATGGACTGAGTGGACTGAGTGGACTGAGGAGCGGCCTCAGTGGACGCGAGTGGACGGCGTATTCCGTTTTAATGACAGCAGGCAATAGCAGGCGGAATGGCAGCGGCTGGGCGCCTACATACATACGGATTATCGAGTCCCAATACTCCATACATGGCTATTACTAATTATATACATAGATCCAGTGATAATCCGTACTGCGTACATGTACTTTACCTGCAGCATGTACCCAGGCACTGAGGCAGGCACATCCATACCTTCGAGCCCATCATGTCTTTCTTGGCTCAAAAGGCACACGAACTGCCTCGATTCGTTTCCCCCGCTTCCCCCGCAGTCAAGCCATGGCCACGGTAACTGCGGACGAGTAACTACCCCAAGTATATGTATACGGAGTAGATCCCACCCCAAGCCCCAGGCGCCGAGGATTTGAGTCCACAACCCTTCATCATCTCCGTCGTATGTACAATATGTCGGTCTGCTCACACCTAGTCCCCCTCACTCCCCTAGCACAGCAGTGGCATGGGCGGCCGAAACTTGAGAGTGATAAGACCAGTCCTTATGGGGGTGCAAAGCAGCATATGACGCATCAACGGCAACAAGAGGAACTGCATAGCGAGAAAGCAGACGTTTTAGTCAGTCAGAGCAGACGCGATGAGTAGATGAGGTTGCCCCTCTTTCAACGGGTCTGGCATACCTGGCTGAGAAGATACCGTCGTCGCGCCGAAGAAGGCGGCAGCTGCCACTGTGATAATGATTTGAAATAGCATGTTGGTTCCTGATCGAGTCTTCCTGATCGAGTCTGCTAGAGTTGGACGGCAGAAAGAAAGAAAAGGTCAGATGGACGAGGAAAAGGTAGAGGCGATGCGAGAAAGAGAGAGAGGGAGGCCTTGAGTTCGGAGCTTGATGGCGGCTGAAGTGGGCGGGGATGGACAGAGGGGAAGGGGCAACCAGAATATTATATCAATCCCCGGGAAACCCCGTTATTGCTTTTCCATTGTTTGTCATCGTTTGTTGATGTTGACTGAAATTGACCTCGACTTTTTCTTCCCAGTTGTCGGTAACTCAAACGGTTGGTATATACGTACATCTGTCTCCATCACCCTCATAATACCAGACTCCTCAAATGCCCTGCAGGGCCCCACAAGAGCTTGGTACGTACAGTCAGGTCAGCAGTGAGTCGTCTTTCTGTCCTCTTGTGCAGAGACTTCAAAAAATCTTTAAAAAGAAAAAAAAAAAACAAGAAGAAGAAAAACCGCCCAACCGCCCGGTAAGATGTCCAGGGATAAAGTCCTTTATGAGCGCCTAGAGTCGAGGGATACTCAGCCATGCCAATGTGACACTGGGCCCGTCAATCAACAGTCTTCAAGGCGTGGAGAGTTGATCTGGACACAAAAGCAGGCAAAGACGGCTCTATTTTGTTGTGTCATTCTCCTCTTGGCCTCGATATGCATTTTGTTGTCATCTCTGTTGCATTCGAAGCAACCGTCGTCACCATCAGCACTTGAGTGTGCCAAAGAGAACTCGCCGTACTGTAAGTTGCTTTCCACCATGCGGAGTCCGGACTATCTCTTGACCGTACCCAAGTCGTCAGTCTTGAGGCTCAGGCGCTGTGATGTTAGACCCCCTTTTGTTATTGACTCTTTGATCACGTTTCTTCTTTTAGCACCTCTTTGGGAGGCAGTAGAGTTCTGGGAAGGAGACTTTGAGAACCAGTTCAATCACACGTCCATATATCGGGGCCCTCCGACCCTGAAGCGCGAACAGGCATGGGAAGACCTCTGGCTTGGTGGGTTGCTCTTCAAATTCTGCCTTGCACAAAGCTCAAGGACAGTCACACGACTAACTCGGACTCGATTCGGCATCTAGTGAATCTTATTGGTGTTGATGCAGCAGGGATCGCGGCATTGAACCAAACGAACTCTGGGGAAAAAATTGAAGTTATCGGCAGCAATCCGGCCAACCCTACGTACGGTGCTACGCCAGAGGTATTCCATCAGCTTCATTGCCTTGTAAGTTGGTGTTAAAAGAGGACCCTTCCCCCCCCCCCCCCGATGGTTTTGCCAAATCCTCTGCAGAACGCGTGATGATACAATCGATTATCACAGTGATATCAACTTGGCTAACCTCGGAATTTACTCGGACAGAATGTACTGCGCCAATACACTTGGCCGCTGCGGATGTACAACGAGTCCTGGGGACGGCTCTACCCCTCACACCTGAAGGATCGTGTAGGTAGTCGGATGCATGTCGATCACTGCATCGAAACCCTGCGACTTAGTCTGATGTGCTACTCAGACATTACGCCAGTTTTTCTGCTCTACGATCACAGCTTGCCATACGGAAAGGCCGATTTCAACGTCCATCACAAATGCCGCAATTTTCACAAGATTGCCGCATATATGAGAGAGAATGGCCGCAAAGTGCGCATGAATGTCAATGCAGACAAACATTAGACCTTACTGATTGGCATGAAATAAATGGTGAGCATATATGCTCGTATAACTGCAGCCATATGAGGCGTGCGCACTCCGTTTTTGGCTGCGGTTATACGAGCATATGTGCTCAATAATAAAATCCATGACACACGGTTACATGTGTTTTCTTTTTCTTTTTCTTTTTTTTTTTCCGTCCCTAGACTCGGACCCCACTTTGTTCGTTGTGCTGATTTTCGCCATCAAAGAGACTCTCCACCAACCAACCAACACATTTGAACGGGGCTAGTGAGGAGGATGAGCTATTGTATTCCGTAGAATAATTCTAGATCTGGCGGCAGGCAGTCGCGCCCCTCGATCGTGCATTAGTGAATGTACATGGCTATCACGGGCATTGTACAATCTCACTTCCCGATAGCCGTGCCGCTTCGTTACCAATGGCCTAGCCCCTAACATTCCTTGCCTTGCCGACCCAGAAATAGGCTAGTAGGCTAGTATGGCTGGGTACGGTGGCACAGTAGAGAGGCTTAGCAAACCGCTGCCACATTATGACTACATTCCTAGTAGCCTAACTGACCGACCGACCGACCGACTTGCTTGCTTGCTTACCAAGTAGCTAATTTATTAGCCATAGCACTAGGTACATGTTAACCAACGCGAGGATTTTTCGATTTTTCGATTTGGCAGCGGTTTGCGTCCTATCAAGCCTGGCTGTCTAGATTGCCATCTTCCATATCTTCAATGCGAACACTCAGGACGATAACGGCAGAAAATGCCATAATGGCACCAGCCACGATAAACGGCAGGCCGAACCAAGCCTCGCCCCATTGAAGGCCAAGTCGAAATGCGTAAGCCATACCTGGTCCGGCGACCATGATGCCGAGGTTCTCCAACAAGCTCACCACTGAAAAAAGAACCGCAACCTGACCACTTCCCGCTAGCTGCGCCAACAAGCTCTTGATGCTGGCATCAAAGCCTTCGGTAAGGGAGAAGGGCACGATGAAGCAAACTAGTACAGCTGCATTGCGCGCAAACGCTATACCAAAAGCTCCCACCATGGCAAACACGACGCACCATCGCGCAATAAGGAGATCTTTCTTGCGTGGCGGTACCTTGGCTCGTATGAGAGCCTGGCTGACGAGCGGCAAGATGATTAAAACGAGCGCCAGTTTGCTGAAGGCCTTGATGGACAAGGCCAAGCTTGCCTCGGCCCAGGAATACGAAAGCCTTTTGGAAAGGAATTGCATGAGTAGCGGGCTCACCCAGCTGCCTAGTTTTGTGAACAGCGTCGAGCACAGCAAGACAGCGACAGTTTTGTTGCTCTGGAGAGCCGATTGAATTGAAGCCGCCATTCCACGTAAAGTTGAGGAGGCGGCGGTCTCAGTCTGCGGTGTCTCTGTATTTGATGCAATTATCGAGTTAGACAAAGAACCTCGACCTGGTTCGCGGCTCCCCGTTGTATCTTTGGCAGGCAAGCCTCGGAGATGGCCAGTTTCGGGAACAGCAAACGAGAGTAAGAACATGACGACGAGGCACCCGCTGGAGAGGCAGCCGGTGAGCCATGGACCACCCTTCTTCATAGCTAGATAGGCGAGCGGATTGCCAATCAGTGTTGTACCGGCACGGGCAGCAGCAATGTAGAAGAAGACGGTAGATCTTTGTGCCTGCGTCGTCACGTCGCTCACAATGGTGCACAGCAGCGCCATCATAACGTGGACTCCTCCCCCAATGTAATTGGTATTTGCAACCAGCCAAATGAATTTCACTGGCAGGTATCGCACTATCAGGAAGAAAGGATCCCATGGTCAGTCACTCGATACGACGGTCTCGACCTTGGACCATGGTGGTCGGTGGTTGGTTGCTCCTATTGAGTGTTGCAAAGGCAAACGTACCGACGACCAAATCCAGAGGATACATGAGCATCAAGCCAAACGTGCAAACGATGAGAATGGTGCGACGCCCATACTTTTCAGCCGCGATGCCATACGGAATAGAGGTGAGTAGACCGGGGAGAAGAGCAATGGTCAGTTCCACGCCCTGAAGCATAGATAGCTCAGACTGCACTGGCTCACTCTTGCAGCGAGGGTCGGTCACAGGATCGGGCATGTCGACATTGGCAAAATAGTCACGGCATATGGCCGTCTCTTCTAGCTCCCCCAAAGAGGGCTCTATGAAGGAGTTGCTGAGCCCGAGGGCCACGATCTGGGCCAGGAGGATGGCCACGACGTAGGCAGGGCTCGATGCTGTCTTGGACCTCCTTCTGAGTGTTGGGGGTGTACAAGGCAGGCCATTGTCGTGGCGGCGCAGATACTCGCCGAGCAGAGGAGCCTGCTCGTTTGACTCTAATACCGTCCGAGCTGACATGTTGGTGGAGGAGACGGATTGAAGCAGACATCAGACGACGGAAACGAGACTTGGACCTTTTTCACTGCTGTGAAGGAAGGAGCGCCCCACTTTCTGGTCGTCATAGTGGTCCAATTCGTACGGCCGCTTCAAAGCCCCCCCTTGGCCGCTTGCTTTTGACACACGAACGAGAAGCCTGGTGGTTGAGGCCATGGGAGTCTCTACATACACCTTCATATCGCCGGAAAAAGTTGTCACTATCACCGGCAATGTTTAGAGTGTTTTCAACGTGATGCCGATGCCCTCGACTTCTTCGTGACTCTCTGTCAGGGCCGAAATTAGTGGTCCCTAGTGTTACCAGCTGGCGAGTCAAATCGATTACGAGCGAAGTTGAGATACGTATTTGGCACCTCTCGGACGAACAGCACAATGCAGAGACGTTCTTTCTCCGAAGGCATGTCGTATTTATCTAGTTTGATATAGAAATCACAGGGGAACACGGTCTATAACATTCTTTCTTTCGCTTTCTGGCCGGTTGTCGTTTGTGTTCAAAGAGTGGGATGAATGATTGTGGTCATTCACGATAAATGATATGAGTGCTTGTTGTTGCCCCCCATAATAACGGCAGATGAAGACACGGGCAATTATGCAACGTAAGTTTTTTTGGCTTTGCGGCGCCATTTGTTGGCGGCGCCTTCCCTACAGCTGTAGCCACTTCTTGGCACTTGGCACTTTCTCGGCACACGCCTGCCCCGTCACTTTTCCAAAAAAAAAAAAAAAAAAAAGTTTAAACACTGTCTCGAACTGTAGTGGCGTTCCCCCACGGCTCTACATACCCCGAAGGAACAACTTTCAAGCTTCATTCTTCCACCAAACCCTGTCCATCGCTATCAGCATCATCAGAAGGCTGCCTGTGCCCTGAGTCACTGGGTTGCATTTCAGATTAGCCACTGCGCCGTTTGCCGGCTTTACATGTGCTTTACATGCAATCTGAGAAGCATCATAGCAATACTCCCAACATCCACCTCCCACGACGCGTCGAGAGCTCTCACAGTCTGCGTCTACGTGAGCAAAGAAAAATCTCTAGAAAGAGGTAGTGCAATCGCTGTTGCGTTGGCGGCAATCATGGCTTCGCTGTCGACTGATACCAGGGAACATTGGCATCAGTTGTCCATATCCAAGGATGTCGTTCGTTCCGCGGAGTACTCGTACCGAGCTCCCTCGCCCCCGTTCATCCATATACCCGGCCCAAGAAGAGCGACGACCCAGGTGATGATGGAGCTCATGCCTTCGTACGAACACGTCGATCCTTCGCAGCTGACGAGCAATGACCTACAAATCATCACACAAAATACTAAACAGATTGCAATGGAACAATTAGCAACCTGGGCGTACGAAGACCGACGTTTCGCGCAAGCCATTGTGGACTTTCTCTTTCTTGGCCCCACCAGCATAATACGCGATCACCATTTTCTGAAGCGCGAGGGCATCACCATGATGCTAGTTGTGAGAGATTCGCGCCTCGCCGGAACTCTTCGCAGTGTAGATCAAGCTTCACAAGAGTTGGGCATTGCTGTTGAATACGTACACGTCGATGGCCCCGCTGACCTTATCCGTGGCTTCCCGAATATGATTCGTCTCATCAATAATCACCTTCTATCTGTATATCACTCCCAGTCCAGAGGACGCGATGATGAAGGGAAAATGTTGATGGAGACGTGTGGTTTTCGCCGTGGCAAAGTTCTTGTTACCTGCGACTCTGGAAACCATCGTTCTGCGGCTATTGTTGCAGCCTATGTCATGTCAGTCTTTGGGCAGAGCATGGTCTCGACCCTGCAATTTGTCCAGTTGAAACGGTTTTGCTGCAGCTTTGACGAGGATATGAAGCGTATGTTGCAGTCTTGGGAAGATATCCTTCGTGCACGATCAATGGTTGCCCATCACTCACAATCAGAAAGCAAGGGCCAACAACAAAGCCAAGTTTGTTCCCAGGACACGGACGCCCAGCCTGTGAGACATCAGCCAACACGTTTGGCCACCGCCTTCAAGTCAAAGAGAGGGTTCGACAATATGATGGACTTGGAAATGGATGCCAAAAAGGGAGCATTTGTTTATACTGATGAGGATCGGTTCCTAGACCGAGACCAATTTGTTCCCTTCGCTGACGTACCCAAACATGGCGAGAACAGTCATGACGCGTGCGATGTTTCCTGAGAGATTGGACGAGTAGTAGTGCATCTTCCACGGGCCAGCGGATAGCACCTACAGCTACCGCTGCTTTTGGGACCATGCCAAACGATTATTTTTCATGATTTCTTTTCTTCAGCTGGCGTTTGTTGGGGAGTAAAAGGGGGAGCATTCTAAGATACCCGGTCATTACACGTTTTTCGCATGGAGTTACGGACATTGCAGTATACCCGATTAGATGAAAGCGGTTGGTGGCATGCATTGTTTCTCACTGGCATCATTGTTGTTGCCACAATAATCTTCTTATACAAAGGTATTATTTTGAACATGAGATGACTTGCGAGCAAAGTAAACGTGTTGCGTTGTACTTGTTGGTCTGCATTCATAGGTTGGTTTGAGTATCTTTGCATTTGTCAGAGGATGACAAGGACCAGTTCCCAATGGAATCGTCAAACGTGTCCTTTTGACCCGCAATAGCATCACCAGTGTTATGAAGATGCTTTGCAGACCAAAAGAACAAAACCGCCAGGTCCAGATAACCCAGTCAAACCCTGTTTCGCAGACTCATGCCCATTAGAAGTTTTCGTGTCGAATCCCTAACGTGAGGACACATGCTCAATCCATCATTATTAAAGGTGGCTGGTCTACATCAGATCGATTGTTCACGCAAGGGCGTGTTCACTGACAACTCACATCAGTTTCACTTCACATGAGAGCTGTTAACGCGCTGGAGGCTGGAGTACAAACAGTTATAGACAAAGACTCGCCGCACAAAAGAAAAAGCATGGCAGCCGCTCCCGCGGTGCCATCGAGCTTGGAAGCTCTTTCGCCGGGTGCCGACTTGGCGTTGAGGGAAGGCGCGCAACATGGTGTGCACATCAAGAAAGCCATCAAGAAGCCCATCAAGAAGCCCATCAAGAAGCATCTTGCAGCTCGCCTTTCCGCCTTTCGCCAATCATCAGCGTTGTTTGAAGCCGAGATAGACATGTCGACACCTTTGCTTTCCCCCGGCGACATCGACTGGGGCTCAGACGACGACAAGAGTTCGCCACTCGAGTATCCCAACAGCTCTCCCATGCATCTCATCACATCGACCACAGCCAGGATGTCCTAGGAGGATCTCTGGCTTGGAGCGCAATGGCTCATCTGCCACATACTACGAGAAGACTACACGTTCGCAGAGCTCACGACGAGAATTCTCCACCTCACTAGGGTGCAGATTCAAATCTTCCTCACCAAGTACATCTCCGAGAACAGAGTGTGGATCCAATACGAGAAGAACGTGTCGAGGATTCCGTGGCGTGAACTCAATGAGTATGCAGCTGAGAAGAAAAAGTCTGTTGCGGAGCTGCTTCACATGTATCGCTCCAACTTGCCGACTGACGAGATCTCGAGAGACGACATCGCCAAGGCGACACAGTTCTTGCACGGCAAGGGTCTTGGGGCGTATGTGTCAAGGTTGGATGGCTGGTTCGGCATCGGAAAGATGGACTTTTTGGACTTGAATGTCTGTGACGCCATGTTTCGAGATACTCTGGATAGAGAGGCGATCAAGAAGGCTGTGGAATGGGGTTGGATTGACATTGAAGAGGTTTTGCGGAATGTGAGGGAAAGGGCGAGAAGACTGATCTTGCAGGCAGATGCGGCATGCCCAGTACAGGATGCTTTCTTGGGAACGATACAGGGTGTCGTGGAGCCGCGGTATGCTGTCATGCACGAGGGAGTCGACTATGGCCGAGACGGGGTTTACGTTACGCCTCGATGCAACCGAACTGTTTGGTCTGGTATCCTGGAGAATATCGACGAAGTGGCTCCTGTGTCGTTGATCCAGGGCCAGCAGAGTAGGGTGCCTGCCAACGCTCAAAGGGTCAACAAGGATCGGAACGGCAAGCAAAAGTCAGCTACGAAGGCGCAAATCGAGGAAATACGCATTAGCCTTGCTAGACAATTGCCTGCGTTGCTCCCTCGTCACGTCCCTGGCTCGATGGTGATGACGGCGGAGGAGAGAGCACAGGCTACTGCAACTGCAACGGCGATGGCAAAGCCAATGTCAACGTCAATAAGAGCTCAAAAGACACCTTTGCCAAGGACACCTACTCAAAATGTCGGGAGACAAAAATCGCAGGACCTGCGCAAAGTTGCAACTGCGCGCGTATCCCAGAAGTTCACAAGTCCCCCGGGGGCTCAACGCGAAGAGGATGGCCTCCTCGGCAGCCCAGAAAATTGTGAAGTCTCGGCGGCGGCTGGGAATGAACTGTTAAACGGATATAATAAACGTCGGCAGTCGCAACCTAATCAAGATGTGGATGGAACTTCTGGTGGACGGGATGAACAGGCTGCCGCATCAGCAGAAAATATTCTGGATTCCACGGAAGATGCCGGGCCAAGTTGCACCAGCTTAGGCGGCATAGGTCAGGTTTCCACTGCGCAAGCGTGCAGTGCTGAGCTCAGAAAGGCTCTGGACAGCAAGTATTCGGGATATCTTCGAGCAGATGACAGAGCCACGCCGTCCAGAAGGAAGCGGAGCATTAGTAAGTTCAACGCAGTTGGTCATAATCATATTCCAACATGTGGACTGACGACATGAGGCAGGTCAACTCGAGATCCCGGAAGCCGAGGATGACACGGATTATGTTCCCACCACCAAGAGCTCTGCGACAAAGCGAAAGGCCGCGGCGCAACTACAAAACAAGGTCGTCAAGAAAAAGAAGGGGGGGCTGGCCGAGGGAGAGTGCATAGACCGACGGGTCTCTGCTACAAATCCCAAAATACCCAGCCGTACGATCACTTCACGGACTCGAACCAAACCCTCGCGAGGAGGGGCTGGGAGTAAGGCATCTAAACGACCGAAAGCGGGTGGGAGTGAGGACGATGAATCGGATGTGGCCCTTGGATGGCAGAACAAGAGGTGTCCTGCGAAGGACGAAGCTTCAAGAGACGGAGATGCTGTCGATGACCACGACGATGAGCCGCCTGAATCTGAACCTGTGAAAATGAAGAAGAACACGGAGCCTATCTTCGGTATACCCCGGAATCAGGAACTCTTCGGCCCGCTCGAGCGAGCAGAAGAGGTGGAATACGCGTGGTCCGCAGACGTGGCCGAGTTCGCCATGGTTTCTGCCCGTGCCAAGTACGCCTTGAAGGCAGATGGCGTCAGCAAGAACAACAACAAATCTGCACAAGTCGAAGACACATGCCAGGCCGATGAAGCTCTTTATACTCTAATGAGACTACGAAATCGGTTCGGAGTAGTAGAGGCCACACAAAGAAGTCGAGCTGCACAAGACGCCGGAAAGGCCAGGTTTGCCGGATGTGCCGACTGGGCCTTGTACGCTGCTGACGCGGAGGTGGCAGATTATGTTTTGGGGTCAGTTCGGGGGACCGAGGCAGGTGAGTACGATGTCAATGACGAGCGAAAGTTTTTACTTGGTATATAATAAAACCCGAATAGATTAATCAATGAGTACTACTACGGAGCAACTGGCTGCGCATGCCAGTTCTTGGGTGAATAGGACGGACGTGGTCGATCTGCACGCAACTGGTCAATCTGCCTTGGTTTCACTCAAGAATAGCCGTGGTCGTAGAGTAATAATGAGCATTTTCTTGCACCCGAAGGAAGGTATGTATGGTTCGCGACATGGCGACCACGCAGCCTGATTTCGGCTCTTTGCTGATGGAATGAATATATTGCTGTCTTGTGCTTCGTGGAGCGCACAAGCAACGAACGAACGCCATGCATGGCCCATCCCATAGTCTGTGGCTCATTTGTTGGCACAATTGATCCAAGAGGAGAAGAATGAATATTGTACTACTATTACAAAGCCAGTTTGGCGAGTCCATGCCGCGCATACGCACGCACAATCTTTACCCAAACGCCAACATGACGACACATGGTCTTCCCAACCCCGTTTCGTACAATTTGCGCGTCGCACACCCAAATGGTCAAAATGATGTCGCGGCGCAGCCTGATTAATACATGCGGCCCGTCTCGACGGGTTCTCCTCCACTCTCCTGCTATCCAGACATGGAAGCATGGGTACCATCTTGAATCGCCTCATCTGTCGCGTCATCTCCCAGCACCTTTCTGGTGATTTTTCGAGAATGCGCCTGCAGTCTCTTGTGCTTTCGTTTATGCTCGAGCTGTTCTTCGGTGAAGTCGAGTCGATCCAAGGTGGAAATGAGCCTTTCTTCCACCAGCTGCCGCACGTGAAACGCCAGCGCTTGACTTCTGAACATGCCGGCATATCGATACGACAGCCAGACATATTGATTGATGGCTATGTGCAGCGACTCGAGCTTGTACAGGTAGTTGTTGGACCCGCCCTTGAAGTCCTCGAACTTGACATCGAGAAACTCGAGGGGGATTTCCTTGATGTCGAGAAGATGGCCGGCCGCATTGCTGGCAACCACGCGCGCGAGCGCACGGAGCACATCCACGGCTCCCTCGGCCCTCAGTGCGACGGGGAGATGGCAGAATGTGAGACGATCGTAGATGGTGAGCGGAAGATCTTGGATGATGTCGGCAATCTCGAGAGCGTCGCTGCCGACTGTGAGCCTGTACCGCGGACCGACTGTTGCGGCAGCCTTGATGCGCATCAGGATGAAGGACAGCGGCGTGTCCGGTGGGAAGTAGGAAGCAAATCTTTCTATGATGGCCGCGGGGGGTTGAATGCTGGCGCAGCTGATGTCGTCTACTTTCTTCTCAAAGGCGAGGCGGACATTCCGGAGATCCGCTTGGTCCATGGTCGTCACCAGGCCGATTTTTTCTTCCTCGACTTCCCCCGCGCTGGCGGATGCATTCTGGGCGCTTCTATATCTGCCTGCTCTGCCACCGATTTGCTTGATCTCGGGATTGGAAAGCGATCTGTTTTGGTTGCCGTCAAACTTGGTCACCGACTCCAACACAACACGTCTGATCTCCAAATTGAGCCCCATGCCAATCGCGTCGCTGGCAACAACAAAGTCGTAGTCGTTGTCGGGATCGTTGAACAATGCTGCCTGCTGGGCCCGAACCTCGGGAGGGAGTGAGCCATAGATGATTGCGCATCGTCGCCCCGTTTTATTCTCAATATTGCGCTTCAGCACGTGAAGAGACTGGCGGCTGAAGGCGACGATGGCATCGCCTTTCTGTAATTTGTTGTAGTCGCCCCCGATGGCAGATTCCATCGTCTTCAGAGGGCTCAGTCGCTCGTATCGATGCACAACGCATTCATCGCCGATACTAGCGCACAGGGCCTGCAGGAGGGTGACAGTTCGATCCTCGCCACAGAGATGGACCTCCTTGGCTTGCACGCCCAACAAGGCGGTAGTCCATGCGTTGCCTCGTTCCGCATCAGCTATCATCTGGATCTCATCAATGACGGCAACGTCGAACTGTGTGTTCAGAGGAACCATTTCCACTGTACAGCTGAAGAAGTACTGGTCAGTATCTTCGGGGATGCGTACTTCCTCGCCGGTGATGAGAGCGCAAGGTCGACCTTTAGCCTTGAGTCGCTGGTAAACCTCGTTTGCCAACAGCCGAAGAGGCCCAGCATATACGCCCATCCTGGAGTTCTCCAGCGCCTTGAGCGCATTGTACGTCTTCCCGGAGTTTGTCGGCCCAACATGGACATGAATGGTCCGCTGCATGGTTCGGGTAGCCGGAAACCATTCGTGGGGAAACCTGAAGTCTAGAAGACGCTTTTGACTATCTTCGAGTTCTTTGGAGAAGTTCTGTCGAACCATGAAGGACTGGAACGAATACTGTATTTCTTTGGTGAGGCCCTTGATGTCTCGCGTAATGAAAGCGTCTCGCAAGTTCCAAAACAAGGGGTTCTTGTCGCGCCGAGTGAGCTTTTGCTCCGCCAGAAGAAATGCATGGTCAATGGCATCCATGAACAGGGCCGCCTGCCGACTCAACTCGTCGTCGTCCATGCCGCTTCGCGACTGCTGTGATGCCGCAAGATTGTTCAGCACTACCTGCAGGCGATGCAAGACTGTTGACCGGAACACGCCATGCTGACCACTGTACTTCTTTCCAACGTCAAGCCTCAGCTTAGCTTTCGGGTCGTGGCCCTGACTGACCTAAGCGTGTATACGTTAGATAGGAGAGGCAACTGGCGCATCAAAGCTTCACAAGACGTGGAAACTCACTGAGCCCGCTCGCGCGCGCGCGGCTAATTTCTGTAATGGCTTGGAAACAAAGCGTCCCTTCGCGGCACTCTTTGGCGAGGACGACTTCTTGGATTCGGCGCTCTTCTTCTTTGGCGAATCCTGTTTACTAGTAGTAGGTGCGTTGGTCGACAAAGCACGGCATTGAGTCCCGGTGTGAACACGAATGGCTCTGAAAGCCACGGTTCGGGGTAGAAACTTCATGACCCCTGTTGATACGATTTCGAAAGCATTTTGTGCTATACCACTGGATCAGCGCTTAGTCGAATTGAAATCAGAATGATCTCCCAAAATCCTCAACTTTACGCTTCCATCTGCACTTCATAAAAGTCTTCCCCTTTGTTGGCAACCTTGCTGTCGAAAACCAAAAAAAGCTACGTCACGTGACATGTGACATGCTTGCTGTGCTGCTAGCACTACGGAGTACATAAGCGCCACGGTCTTGTTACGTACTCGTGCCACGCCCCGCCCCACCAGCGTGGTGACGTCGGGTGGCTCGTCAACTTTCCCCATCTTTCTTTGAACAAAGCTTCATATACACCTACGTCTTGCCGATCATCCTGGCATGGCGACATCGTGATCCAGCCCTATTTTTTTTTTTTTAACCCATTTTGGAGATATCGTTGCCATCCATCCAGATAACCACCATCAGTTTTTGCGCATTCTGTTTGGAACTACACGCCTCGCTCACAAAGATGGCGTCCTCTTCAACGCCGGCCACGCCGCTTCTCTAGTAAGCATTATTCTATTCCCACTATTATGCAGACATACAAAGACAAGACATCCCTAACGTGCAGTCCAGCTCATGCATCGCGCACAAGACCACGATTCTCACAGAATGCACCACGTCCGCATCCTCGAAGACCTCATCACTCGCCTCCCTAATCCTTCCGAAAATCGAGCACAGCACCCCCCAAAAATTGACGTATACCCACGGCTCAAATCAAATTCACTATGTCTCCGAGGCGCCATCAGAGCATCCCGGCCACCCTGCCGCCGGTGGCCTCACCTTCCTCGTCGTCGCCGACGCATCACTCGGCCGCCGCGTGCCCTTTGGATATCTATTCGAGATCCGCAGGCGCTTTTTCGAACAGTTCCCCGAGAACAGCGACTTTTCCGAAATGCCCAACTACGGCGCAGGCTCCTTCAACTCGGAGCTCAAGAATCTGATGGTCGACTATGGGACTACGAGCGGAGGCAGAGACGATGCGATTGGCAATGCGAAGCGGGAGATTGACGATGTCAGGGGCATCATGACCAAGAACATTGAGAGTCTGCTCGAGCGAGGCGAGAGGTTAGATCTGCTGGTCGATAAGACGGACAGACTTGGGAACAGTGCGCAGGATTTCCGCGTGCGAAGTCGGGGGTTGAAGCGTCAGATGTGGTGGAAGAACGTCAAGCTCATGGGTCTCTTGGGACTGGTGATTTTCCTCATCTTGATGGTGTTGGTCATTGCTTTCAAGAATGCCGCCCCATAAGCATGGCGAGACTGAGCGGGCAGGAAAGGACCTTGAATCACCAAATTGTCACAAGAGCAGGGCCAGGCAAATTTCAAATAGGCACTAATTGCGTGCCTGTCAGTAAAAAGGGGACGGTTACGACCTATGTCACTTTCTGGGGAACTTTCGGTATAATACTATCAATGGGGCATGCTTCAACTCATCACGGCGCGAGCGTTTCATAAATTTTCACTACCATTCCCTACAATCACGAACCGTCTTTCCACCTTGATGCATATAAGTGTGAACTCTCCATGACCATGACATTTGTATGTAGACGGCGTATAATCCGTACACTCCTCACGCTCGCTCGCCGTGGCAACAAAGTCTCCAATTCGCCCACTCACTCCCATTCGCCATATCCACAAACCGTTCCTCATCACCCCAATACCAACCACATCATCTATATCTTTACCCCGTTCACCAACACGGCCGCTATAACTTGGACGTACTCCCGCCTTGTGCCTGCCCCTGCCCCTGCCCCTGCCCCAAGCCCTCCCGATACAGATACCCATGCGCAACAGGACTGTGCCCCTTCCCACCAGCCGGCGTCATCGAGACAGGCCATCTCCGAAGACGCTCCGTGAAGAAAACCGGGTGTCGCGTTGACGAATCATGGTGTTTGGCCCGGCCGGCTGGGGCTGTGGGGGAGGGGGGTTTCTTTGCGAAGCCCATTGAACTTGGGATGCTGTGTGCGCTTGAGATGTCTTTTTGGTTTGGAAGGGAAGCTCGGGTGCTTGGTATTTTGATCGGATGCGGAGTTTGGAGCGTGTAAGTGCAGGTCACATGGAACTGGCTGGCGGGCAATGGGTGGCACCGAGCCGAGGCGCAATGATGGACCTGACTAAGCGGGTTGGAATGTGTGAAGGACATGTGTATATTTCTAGGCTGGCACAATCAACTTCGAGTCTTGCTTCTTCCAAATGTGCATGATCAATCAATCTTGAGCATGAAGCGTGTCAAACCTGCGGCAATAATGGTCACCCCCGCGTGTCTAGATTACAATGCCACGTCTTTCATACGCCAGAAACATAAATAAGCCACGTCTTTACATCTGTACTCCGTAGATTACACCGTTCCCTCAATCCTTCCCCGTCCGAGAATGCTCTTCATAAAACTCCAGCGTCAGCGCCGCCAAAAAGCCAGGGATGCACCCCTTTTCACGGACCCAGAATCCAATCTGGTCGCCTATCCGTCTTGCAAAGGGACTCTTGGGGCCACCTCCAACCTTCATAGTCCCCCTCTCGCCATCAAACACAATCGAGTTCTCGTGCTCGTCTGTTTGGGACGGGAAAAAGGTGCTCTCCACCCGCATCTTGCCATTGGGGATGAATGTGACTGTCCATCCTAGTGTCGAAAAGATGGCTTCCTTGAACTCTTGGGATTTTGATCCCCAAACTTCCTTTAGCCGCTTGGCCGATTTTTGTGCAGATGCTGTTTCCGCCTTGGCTGCGGCGATTTCTCTTTCCATTGCGCTGAGAACCGAGGTTGGTATGACTGGAACAGCAGAGTTTGTTGCCTTGGAACGAAGCTGTGCTAGAAGATCAGCGTTTTCTTCCTTGAGAGCCTCCAGCGTGCTTCGCTTGATGGCCTCGAAATCGGACGTCGGGTTCGACCGCAGCGACAGTACCCGTGTTGAGCCGTGCTCCTTCGCAGCGGAAAGCTGTTCTTTGCTTGCTGACAGATCCTTCTCCAACATGGCGACCTTGGTGTGCAGACTAGTGACTTCTTCTTGGAGCTTTCTGTTTTTACGCGTCAACTGGCCTAGCTGTTCTTGGGCATCGTCGATTTCGGCGCGGGAGCGTTTGGCTCCGATGATGGGCTGTGGCAAAGTCCCGGGATTGGGCTCTATTGATGCTAGCTCGCTGTGCAAGTTCTGCACCTCTGCCTTGTAATTGTCGACCAATGACTCCAGCTCGCGCAATCGAGCGGCTCGCGTCTCGTCATGCTGCTCCGGTTGCATGGTGTGATCCTCGTCATCAAAGGCCTTCATTTGTGCTCTGAGATATTCCACCTCTTTTAGCGCGAGAACACGTTGTCGGTCGACGCGCATACGTGCTTTGTCAGTTGACAATGTTCCAGCCAAGCTTTTCGCACTTTCGACTTGCTCTGTGAGCTGCGCTCGTTCGTCCTGGAGAGAGCGTATCGTATTTTGCTGAGCACTCATGTCGGCGCGCAAAGCACCCAACTGCTCCACGTACGAGGCAGTCGTCAACCGCTCCTCCACCAACGCTCTCGCCATAGCCTCGGGCGAATCAAACTCATCGTCTCCCGTGTCTGAAGAGCTTTTCAGGTAAGCTGCCCATGCCAGTCGCTCGTCCTGTAGTCTTTGGCGTTGCAGCCGAGCTTCTGCCAGTTCTGCTTCGAGTGACTCTGCCGACTCCAATTTTCGCTGTAGAGATCGTTTTTCCTCCTCCACGACTTCTACTGCTTTGCTCACTGCTCGCAGGTGCTTCAGTTCACCCAGCTGATCGCGATTGGTGGCTTCGAGAGCCCGTATATGCTGAACTTGCTCGGTCAGCTCCTTTTTGATAATCCCCATAGTCTCCGCATCTCCGCTTTGTGCCTTGAGACGTAGCACGTCGGCTTCGAGTTTGGCAATATGATTCTCCTTCTCAGCAATGATGGAGCGCGCCTGCTGGACGTTATCCTCACGGTCTTGGCTTTCTTGCTCCAGTTCTTGTAATGAATTCTGCAGTGCTGTGACTTGCAGTTGCATGTCGTTCAATTTTCTGTCTGCAATTCTGGCGGCGTCGTCCTTTGCAGTTGAAAGATCCTCAAGCTGTTCTTGCAGTAATCGGGCCTCGTCTTGGGCTTCACGGGCTTTACGCTCCACTGCTTTGGCTTCCGCAGCCGAACGCTCCTTCAATTCTTCAAGCTCCGCTTTGACAGCCTCCACCTGACCAACGGCTTTTGCTTGTTCTGCCTCGGCGGCTTGCCGCTGATGCAATTCTTCTTGCTCGCGCCGTCTTGCTTGTTCCATCTTGTTGAATTGTTGCGACAAGGCTATCTCTTTCTCCTGCTCGGCAGTCTGCATTCGGTACTGCAGGGTACCAATCTCCGCCTTGAGAATCTCGATTTCCCTTCTGTACTTTTCATATTCGTCTGCATCAGAAGGAGCCATGTTTTCCTTTTGACTGTCTCGTGATCCCGGCCGCACTGATTCAGCAGCCTGGCTTTGTCTTGAAGAAGGTCGAACGTTTGCGTCTCCGCCCGTAATTAGGTTGTATGTGGGTTGTGTGGCGCGAAATGAAGCAATCTGATGACTCCATCGTCAGTTGATCGAAATGAGATCCGCATTGTTGCGTGGAACAGATTCTGTTACTCGGCAATACGGGACAACGTACTCGAGATCGACTCTGGGCCCTAGGAAGGGCAGACGATGCAGAAGCCCTCATCCTGCCTGACATTGTGCCTTGCAATGCCCGCGCGCCAGATGCATCATCATCTTGCGATGTTCGGCCACGCATATTGCTGCACACTGCAATATGTCGTCGATGTTCCTTCCGCCGGCCTTGGGTTGTTCGCGCGCGAGAGCTGATTGAGAAGTTGAAGCTCTCGCGACAGGTGCCCGCAATCACGTGATGAAATGTTTACTCAGTAGTCCAGACTCCGTGCTCTTATTACCATGCAGACGCGCTACATACATGTTGATTCTTGACCACAAACGCCAACGCAACACAGTTGTTGTATTCTGCGTTTTTCTGGGCAAGGTCAGGATTGATTTATTGCCCATGGCAGACTTGGACATGACCACCGTCGTAAACTCGAGCTTGCGTGTTCTGTATCGTAGCCACGATGCATTTTTAGTCATCAAAGAAGATGGAAGTGTGACATGTAGTAGGGGATTAATTACGGGGTATATTATGTAGAGATGGCTTTCTCTTAGTGGCTGACGAATGTTGACGCTAGCAGAAAAAGACCCACACCAGAGGACAGCTCCAGCCAGTTGCACGTCAACGGTCATCTCGGCAGCTTCCAAACGACCCATTGACAGATCTCGCACGATTGCGATGGTCTGGACATGGCAAGTGAAGCAAGCTCGACACGACAATCTCCCGCTCCTTGCGTCTCCAGCTCCTTTCAATTGCCATCGCCGTATTACATAGCCTCTCAATTCCCCTCACCCCTGTCAATCGACCCGGTCATCGACTCATCGCGCATCACAATTTACCCACCAGACACCAGACGGTCACATGGCGGCAACACCAACACCCGCGTCGTTTCCTTGAGAAGATACTGCACAGTGCACACCAGACAGACACCTTCATTTTCCTCTCACGAATGCCATTGAGCAAGTCCACCATTACTGGCCACGACCCCGGCTCTCTGGCTTTCTTCCATCTGTCTATTCCATCCATCACCTGGGTAACCCACCAACGTCATGGCCATCATTGAGCTCGGCTTGACGGTAAGAGAGCCGGCACCTCCCAATTGGAACCATCCGGCTGACCTTGGCGTTGCAGGCCGTCTCGGTATCAGGCCGTTCAAGAGCACCGGCTGCGCTTCGATCTGCTCGATTACTGTCATCACGATCCACGCCATCAATAGCCTCCCTGCCGTTGTGCCAGCGAAGACTACCGACCCAATCTAGATGCTACTCGAGTTCCTCCTCCGGCACCACCACCACCACCGCACAATCTAGTAACTCTGCGCCTAGCTCTCCACGAAGAAAAGGATCGGCAGACGGAACGTCTAGTCTCTACGGTGATGACTGGGAGCACTCCGTCGACTTGGCTATCAAGTCCTTTGAAGACCTCCCCCACCGTCTGTTCGGCGTCAACCAGCACATGCTCATCAACTACGAGCTCAAAGAAACTCTGCGAATCATGCTGCGGCAGTTCAACGCGCCCATCGTATACTGCTTCGCCTACGGATCCGGTGTGTTCTCGCAAGGCGACGACTCGCGCAGCGCCCCGGAAGCCGAGTTCCGCGCCGTCCATTCCAAACCACCCGAGGCGCTGGTCAAGGCACAGAAAGGATCACCCAAAATGATCGACTTCATCTTCGGCGTCAGCCACACCCAGCACTGGCACTCGATCAACATCCGCCAACACCGAGACCACTACTCTGGCATCGCATCGCTCGGGTCCGGCCTCGTGTCCAAGGTGCAAAACTACGGCGCAGGCGTCTACTTCAACCCGTATGTCGAGGTCAACGGCATGCTCATAAAGTACGGCGTCACCAGCATAGACAACCTCGTCAAAGACCTCACAACCTGGGACAATCTCTACCTGGCCGGCCGTCTGCAGAAGCCTGTCAAGATCCTCCGCGACCACCCGCAAGTGCGCCTCGCCAACCAGCACAACCTCTTGGCCGCGGTGCGCACCGCCCTGCTCCTCCTCCCACCGCAGTTCAGCGAGACGGATCTCTACAGCACAATCGCCGGCCTGAGCTACATGGGCGATCCGCGCATGGCCCTCCCCACCGAGAACAAGTCCAAGGTCGCAAACATTGTCAACAACAACGTCGTCCACTTCCGCCGCCTCTACGCGCCGCTCATCAAGACCCTCCCCAACGTCGACTTCACCACGTCCTGCCGCCTCGACGACGATGACTGGGTTCTCGACCCCTCCGCCGACAGCGTCCTCCAACAAGACATGGACCCCGTCAAGCGCGCCAACATTGTTCGCCGCCTGCCCAACAAGTTCCGCTCCCGCCTCTACTTCCAATACCAGAAGAAATTCGCCATCCCCCGCGGCGAGTTCAACAAGATGATGCAAGCCACCGCCGACGACGAAAGCACCTCCATCAAGCGCCGCCAGGGCGGGGCCTTTGAAAAGCGCATCGCCCAAGATGACCCCGACCAGCTTCGCGAAATCGTAAGCCAGGTTATCAAACAGACCGTCTCTTGGCCCAGCTCCGTCCAGTCCCTAAAGGGCGTCGTCACGGGCGGCTGGTCCCGGACTGTGCGCTATCTGGCCGAAAAGTTCAGCAAGTGGCGAAAGGGGAAGGCTCAGGAAAAGAATGCTGCTGCCAAGACGGGATCCAAGTCTGAGAAGCAAATGGACGAATGAAACAAAGAGGAAATGAAACGATCAAGATACATAGGGCGGCGTATTACTTTTTCTCTTTTTTTTTTTCCCAATAGAAAAAGGTATGGGCGGATGCATCACTTTTCATGGTGGGTACGTGTATTGTGTCACTGATGGGCGTTTAGTCAACATTGGTGGTTATTGTGCATCACACAGGATACGACAATCCTTCTTCTCCTTCTTCTTTTTTTTTTTGTTCCCTGTATTTACAATGGCATGGCATATTTGGGGTCTTTTTTTTTCCCTTTCCTTTTGGAACGACGAGGGTCCATACACAGAGGTCTAGAATACATGAAAAGTGAATAGGGCAGAAGCTTGCTTGAGAAATGGCAACGACAGAAGTGGAATGGCATAAAGAATAAAATTACTTCAACTGATATCACAAAAATTAAGAAATAAGGGGTTACCCGATTCGCCGCCAATGTTCAAACGCCGAGCAGGATGAGGTGCATCTTCTCACCATTCATACTCCCATGTACAAGTTTTGTCTCCACCCCCACAATCTCCTGCTCTGTCTGTGCACAGCATGATACTTGGGTTTTTACTTACCCTCGTACTTGCCGCTCACTAGCTTTCGTACAACAGGCACGTCTATCCATGCGTCAGGTGATCCCGCGTCTGCAAACGGATCGTCATCGCCGAGCTCCTTGCCTTTGCCCTTGTCCTTGTCGGACAGTCTTGATATTGAGATGCCGCTCCCGAGACTCTCCTGTCCTGACGCGTTATACTCCCACCGGGCTTCTATATGCCCTGGTGTTGGGCATATCCCGTCAACTCCTACCACTCGACACACAATCTTTTGCAAGTCATTGGTGAGAGTCACGTCGCCCAGGCGCCAGTACACCAGGTGCTTGTCCTTTAAATGTGTGCCACTGGGCTTCGTCTGAGCCCCCGTGGCCTTGCCCTCGTACGTGGCCACCAGCACAACGTTGTGCAGCGTCACTGGTGCTGGAAAGCTGCTCGCCGGATTGAGATGGTACTGGAGCAAGAGACCTAGTTTGTCGTCTTGCGGCTTCCATACTGGTTTGAGTAAAATCGGAGCATGTTGGCCCAATCGAGGGGTATCCGACTCTTCGGCAAATACCTTGTACGAAAACGCGACGGATGTCTTGGAAAGGTGAGAGAGGTCGAGCGCAAATTGATCGGGCTGGTCGGGTGACGCGTTCTGGACGAAGATGCGGTTTGGCCCAATGCGTTCTAGCTTGGCGAAGTTGTTTATGCGAATGGTTTCGTGGGCTGCATCTAGTTAGTACCTTGAATATCCAATACCCACTACGAACCGGTTCCAGAAGGGAACTCACTCTTCTCAGAAGACGCTTCAGGATGATTGTTGACAAAAGCCAACTCTCCGGCGATGCTCGCGCTTTTGACTACCCCGTCTTCGAAAATAACTGATACAGTCTCGATAATAGAACTTTGGAGTCCGGACCCCATTAACTCGGGATGTTTGGCATGAACGAGGCTTCCGAGTGAGTGGCCAGACCGAACTGATTGGCTATCAGAGGTTCCCGCCACGCTCGTTTCTGACGCCAAGGCATTCAGGGCAGGAGAGCGCGAAAATGAAGAAATGCCAGCCAGTGGCGGAGAGCCAGAGACCGCGGGCAGAGCAAGTTCGTTATGAGTGGCACTAGCTCCCGGGGGGGGCACGTAGACGGTGTTTCTAACATCTCGTCTCCCTCGGATGGTGCTAGTTCGGCGCGTCGCTGGGCCCATCTTCAGGGTGTTCGCAACGTTAGATAAGGCGGCTTGCTTAGCCTCAGGATCCTCCTCGTTCACAGGCTTGTTCCGGATACTGAGCTTGAAGAGTTGATCGGCTTCCTCCGCGGCGGCAGCTCGTTGGGCTTCAGAGATCGGATCGTTCATCGGCGCTCGAACTGTAAAGCCTTCGGAATCTTTGGCCAGTTCGCCAGCTTTCTCATTCTGCTGGATTGGGGGCGACCCTGGAGGGGGCGCAACGTCGAAGAGGTCGGCTGCATGCGTTCCATTGATGCCGGAGGTATTGTGTCTCTCCTTGCCGTTGACTCCGTTGGGGGGTCCATCATACGACCTGCCGTCTTCATTTGTGGAATCATTCTGAGATCGTGTCGGGGTATCCAGAGTTTCGGCCAACGAAGCCAGACGACCGGAATCGTGAAGATTAGTTGAGGAGGTGCGAGGTGAAATGCCTCTGCCATGACTGCTCCCCAGCCGGCCAAACGTAGGACCACCACTTGACTTGCCTGGTGAGAAGGTTCCAAAACCGCTGTGAACGCTCTGTCGCCGCCGCCCGAGGAGTGTGCCGAGTCGTCGGAGCTTTGATTCTTTGGGTTGGTCACCGGGGAGATGATCGTTGGATTCATCCTCATGCTGCGACTGCTGAGATTGCGATGCCCTCGTTGGCGGAGGGTTTGAAGCACCAGAATTCATCGTGTCTGCGTTGGGCAGCGGGGGAGGCTGGTCGAACGATGATGGTGTGCGCCCAGCGGTCGAAGAACGCCTGGTTGAGCTTCTTGTCGGAGGCGGCGGAAGCCCAGCCACAGTGCTAGACGCAAAGTCCCTGATCTCATCCTCGGTCCTGACCTCAACTACAATGGCAAGCGTCTGGCCAGCAATTCCTCGTACACGCTCAGCTTGGTCCGCTTCGTGGGTCTGGTATTGTGTGAGGATATCTCGGAGATGGTTGACGCGCGACTCGTCCACCTCCTGCAGCTTTTCGAATATGTAGGGCGCTGTTGAATCCCATTCTTGTTGGGTTGCGGTCCTATTGTCCTTCTTGCTCGGTTTTTCGATCCTCTTTGCCAAGGCAGCAAGGTTGCTGGACATGTCGTGCATGTTGACGTAGTCTTGGCGTTGCTGATAGCTGCGCAAAGGCTGCTCTAAGTCGTCCTCGAGCCTCTCGGCAAATATGTGGTGTGACTGGGCGATGCTTTCGACGGCGTTGATGATTCGGGACCAAGAGGGCTGGAATATACTGGGTCAATGGAGCGCGCCGTTAGCGATGAGTCCAATTGGATCTCCTCCAGCAGTTCGATGGATGAGAGGAGAAGTGCATGCACAGTTTTGAGGCCGGCAATCTCGATGGTAACGACTTACCCAAGTTCGGACGGCGAATTGGGGCCCTTGTTGCTCTGCGCGAGCCTGCGCAAGTTGAGGACATATTGCTCTTCAATACGACGGCGTTCCTAGGCAATACAGTGTGAGCCACACGGATTCGTGATTGGGGCGTCTTGGATGCAACACAACATGCGATTGATGATTGGTTGTCTGTGCATACCTGAAGCCAGTCGGCGATTTCGAGGTTGACCTTGTTGATGCGCTTCACTCGGTCGTTGAGCGTCCGCGCAGCTTGGCCGGGTTGGAGCCTGGCCTACAGACATGATTAGCAATGTCAGCTAGGTCAGCTGCGAAGAGCAGTTCGTGGGAGAGCGCGGCCATGATTGGGCTGCAACGGGAGAGCATGTGGCGACATACCAACATGGCGGGATACTCGGTCCTCGCAGTGTCGTCCATGACGGGCATGTGGGCTCGAGGAGCGGCGGGGAGGGGAGATAATTACAGATGCTGCAAATAAGGCGATGCTAGTCGATTAAAAGAGAGGGTGCATGGTGATGCG
The DNA here is from genome assembly GCA_022702365.1 of Epichloe sibirici. Lineage (NCBI taxonomy): Eukaryota > Fungi > Ascomycota > Sordariomycetes > Hypocreales > Clavicipitaceae > Epichloe > Epichloe sibirici. Next base: position 30,310 of record JALAAE010000054.1, on the reverse strand, counting down.
TAGGCGGACAAGGGATTTGCTGGTCAATAGCGGCGACACACGGCGATGGTGACCATGGTGACCACGGCGAGGCAACGGAGGAGGAAATGAAGATGGGATGGACGGACGGATGTGGCTGGGTGGATGACGGATGGTGGTGGTGCATGGGGCGCCGGTCCAGTGGGGAGGGAAAAAAAAAGGCCTGAGCCGGCAGCTGGCAATTGGCAGTTGGCAGCTGGCAGGAGTAGTAGGTGGGAGGTCTGAGACATCAATCGCGGCCGTCCATCGCAAAGCCGGTTTCTGCATGTTTTGAATCTACATGTACGAGTCGAATTTGACTCGAGCCGTTTTTGTCAACATCAGGCGCGCATCATCCTGCTGTCGAGACACAGGATTGCCATGGCAGTGCCACTGAGTGGGCAGCTCCGAGTCATCCTAGTCAATAACACGAGCCAAGTACTCCGTAGGACTGTCAAGGTGGAGCCCGAGCTTAAGCTTAGCTTACTTTATGCACGTGTACGGAGTACTTCCGTACTATTACATATGTACGGAGTATACATATACATATGTACATACGGAGTACGCGGCCGTTTGACGCATTGCAGCATTTCTGAACGATGCTCCACTCAAGAAACACAAAACACCGCTCTCTACACTCTACATACATACGCTCTGCATCACCTCCATTGCCATCACGGGCTTGATTGAGCCTCGAGCCATGGCCTCCGCATGGCGGGCATCCCTCTCAACACTCGATAGATACACCACCATCCAAGATCTGTAAGCCGAATCTCGCCAACAACACGTTCCGCATGCTCCGCGGAGAAGCAAAATCCCCACGCATTCGCATTTCACCTGGGCTCATCCATATCCCACGCAGTCAGGCGTCCCTCCCAAAGGACAAGCGCAACGATGCCATTTCCATAGAGCAAGAGGCTTTCCAAAACTCGTCGTCGAGGGTAGGTAGCCAGCCAGCCAGCCTGCCTGCCTGCCTGCCAACTTTCTACTTTGTCCAAAGTCGGCACATCGCCCGCGCCATCATGACTCATAAGTAGTAACACGGAAACGAAACTTGTAGGATGAATATGAGGCTGCCCTTCGCCAAGCAGCAGCCTCTCTGGCCACACCATGCCCACCTGCTGTGCGAGAACTCCCAGAACTCCCAGAACTCCCAGACACCAGCCAAGCGGGCATCACCATCGGCTCGTACTCCGACTGCAAGCCCATAGCAGAAGGCGTCACCTCGGAAGTGTACCGCTCAACCTCGCACGCTCTGAAGGTCATCACCGCCCATCGCACCCTCGAGCCTCACAACCCCCAGCGCGAAGCCTCCATCCTCGCGGAGCTGCACAAACTGCAGCCCCCGCCAGAACACATCGTCCGCCTCATCACCACACTCCGGGACCAGGAATCTCGATTCGTCCTCGTGTTTCCCTACCTCCCACTCACTCTGGACGCGGTCCTATCCCAAACCACATCTGCTCTCCCCACGACCCATGTGGCGTCCATCTTCAAAGATGCCCTCAACGCCCTGGCCTTCATCCATAGGCACGGGGTGCTCCATCGCGACGTCAAGCCCTCCGCCATCTTACTCGACTCACCCTCCGGACCAGCCTACCTCTCCGACTTCGGCACAGCATGGCATCCCCGCCTCTCGGCATACACGGAACCAAGTTCCAGCAAGATTCTAGACATCGGCACGGGGCCATACCGCGCCCCAGAAGTCCTCTTCGCGAACAAAGCCTACGGTGCACCCGTAGATATGTGGGCGATGGGCGTGATGCTCGCCGAGTCGATTACAAGCCCGCCCAAACCACCATTTGCGTCAAGACCCGCGCACGAAGATGGGAATCAGCTAGGCTTGATATTAAGTCTGTTCAAGACACTTGGCACGCCGACCAAGGAGACATGGCCTGAGGCCAAGGCCTTCAAAGTTTCCCCCTTTGAGTTGTGGACCGTTTTTCCTCCACGGAGCTGGGATGAGATATTACCAGATGCGCACGCGGAGTTTCGGGACCTCGTGGCAAAACTAGCGTGTTTCGAATCGGGCGACAGGATGACTGCTGAAGAAGTAAGTGCATGCCTAGGGGTGTGTGTGTGTGTGTGAGTTTGCATGACTGACATCTCCACAGGCATTGAATCATGGATGCTTCACGAATCGTGACTAGTAACGGTTTCTCTTTTTTTTGCACCAGACCCCTTACGCACTTCATAAACTACATTCCGGTTTTGATTTCCCCCCCAAAATATTATTTCTCAAAACATAAATGCACCTAAATGCACCCTCTTCTATACCAAAATCTCTACCATACACAAGGTAAACATTTTGTGCTTCATTGCTGCCGTCTCCTCGCCGTATCTGCCCCCAGATAATCTATCGGGTTTCTGCACAATGGGCAAGAATTCTGATTGCTAGTTTGGAACCATTTGTACAGACAAGTTCTGTGGAAAAGGTTGTTGCAGGTGGTGCACTTCTTGTCCGGCATGCGCTTGTCCTCCGAGATCATGCTGTAGCAAATGGCGCATTCGCTTTGTCCTTGGAGTGCAGCGATGATATTTCGCTTGAAGACCTGCAGGCCGTCAATGATGCTTCCATTGGCAAGTGTAATGGCGCCTTGCGTCGTCATGATCCAGCTCTGCCATTTCCGTTCATTGACAGCTACGCGGTTCAGGCTGGACACGGTGACGCCGTCGATGGGATAACTGGCGGGGACTTTGATGACAATAGCTGCTTGTGATTCGTCCACTTCATACCCTGCTGTCACTTCTTTGGCTGCTTTTGATACCTTGACTAAGAGCTCTTTCTCATCCCCTGATGCAAGTTGCTGTTCGGTGACCCATGCTTCAACGCTGTCGAGAGTCTCTCTCACAATGACGGGAGAGAAATATTTGGTGGTCCAAGACTCCACGGCAATCTTTGTCTGTTTAGATTTGCAATCGATATACCAGGCTCTGAACAAGCCCGGGATGAACTTCAGTATCAGGTAGTATAGATGCACGAGAAGCCAATGCAAGCTTTGTTCTCCAGTCTCTGACTCCGCTAGCTTGACATCGTATTCGCAAATCTGTTCAAGCCCAATGTTCTCTTTGTCCAGGTTAAGCGGTTGACCGACTGAGTGGCCAAGAACATCAAACATGAAATTCAGCAAGGGGACCACGAGCTTCTCCGTCTTCAAGTGCTGGGTGTAATCATCTCTGATCTTGTACTGAGATGATCCATACGCGTCAAATACCAGTTTCCAAGACAAGAGGTAGCCGCGGATCGATGGGGGAAATGCAGAGAGTGCTTCGTCGGAAAAGCTATCCAGACTTGGTGGGTCGAGAAATAGGGAAAGTAATTCATCAGGAAGGCGTGCATCTATTTGCTTCTTGTTAGTCATGATCTTCGAGCTCGCTTGCTTATGATGAGTACATACCGGTCTTGTCTAGGAGCGTATCAATCGACTTCTGCTGCTGATCTGCGGGTATTTTCTTGTGTAAAAGGTTAAATGCAGCGGTCTGGATATGCCGAGACTCGGAAGAGATCAATCCAAATAGCTCCTCTGGCTCGGGAATTCGACTGATGGCAATCTTTTCTATCTCGCGACACAGCATGCCGTCAACAATCTCTAGCGACTGCGAGTATAACGTGGGTCGATCGATTCTGAGTAGCTCTATCAAACCCTTGGACTTGATTGCCGAAAAGTCTCTGAGCGCATCAGCGAGGTCGTCATTCGGTTCAGCAATTGATTCCAGTGCCCTGACCAATTTGATTGATGCATGAACAAAGGGAAGCGCCTGATTGAGGTCCACGCTGGCAGCGCGCGTCCAAAATTCACTGCAGAATTGCAGAGCAGTCTCCCAATACGATCCATAAACCTCAGTCATACAAGGCAGAAGAACGTCGAGAGCACGACAGATTGCCGCGCTAAAGCTGGAGTTGAAGCTGGATGAATCGCCCAACCAGGAAGTGATTTGTCTGACAGCAAAGACAATTCTGTTGTTGGCAACAGGTAGGTCGCCAGTCTCGTAGACTTGGGCGGTGAGGGCAACAAGAACCAACGTCAACTCTGCCCTTTCATCTTCCGGTGAGATCGCTGCTACTTCACTGACAAGTCTGTTGCAGAAATTGCTCACTGCTTTTGAAGACTGTACGGCGTCTCCGAGCCCACTGACAAGACCCGAGGCCAGCAAAGCCGTATCTGGTTTTGCTTTGAGGTTTTCCAACTTCAAATACTTTTCTTCTACTGTGCTTGGCACGCCATGGGTTTCAATTAGCGATTGCAACAGTTCGCTGAGGACCCTAGCACTGTATGCGCCCCGGGGAGACATTTCGCGGGATTCTTTCATGGTCAGCTCTAGCAGCCTCCAGATAATTAATGAAGGGCTGTCGGCGCTCTCCTCTGGGGAAGTCCAGTCCTCAGCTTTGACAATGAGTTTCTTCAGCAAACTTCTTGACGCCATGACTATCTCTTCAGCCTCGGCTAGAGCTGCTTCGTCATCGAGAGTCAGCCATAGGCCATGCTTCGTCATCGAGACGATTTGGTCGGATGCAAGCTGAATAATCAGACATTGCAAAAAGAGGGCCTCGATCTGGAATTGGCGAGGTAGTTGGAGGCTTTCCACATCTTGGCCCAGTAACTCGCTGGTATACATGGCCATCCTCAATGGAACAGATCGACCATCGCGGTCCCGGGCTATTGACGCTACAGTATCATTATGACGAACCGCGCGAGGGATTGAGACAGCCCCTCCGATGTTACTCGTGATAGACAAGATTGGATCGATGGGCGAATCAAGGAATGCAGCCAGTTGGCTCATCCATACATTGGTATTTGGAAGAATTTCCTCCCAAGACGCAACGCCAGACTTGATGGCTGACTTTGCTTGAGAAACCAGTGTCGGTATACTGCAGATGAAAAATGTTAGCCATTTTCTTAAAAGGCATGCTTCAAATTATTTTGAACGGTGCTCTGACTCACCCGAGTGACTGGGCACTTGCGCGCTCCAGGCTGGCTTGGACAATTTCCACCACGGGGAGTTTACCTCGACTTTCAGCGTTGAGAATTGAAAGGATTGCCGTAGCTTTGGACGAGGTAGAGACATCTTCTATTTCAGATGAAGAGAGGAGCTGCGCTACAAGTTCTGTGTGCAGTGGGCCTTGGCTGAATATCGTGGGCTTTGATCGTGCTAGCATCTCAATCATTCGCAGAACAGGATCCGGCCGTTCAACAGACTTGGAAAGCCGGCTGACTAGTTCGACGCCAAGGCTATGGCACACTTCGTCTGACATTGTCTGATGAATGACGGCCGTCTCCAACATGTCCCATGCCTCAGATTGCGAATCCAAGATCGCCAGAGACTGTGAATACAAGGTTTCCTGTAGCTCTTGGCTCTCTCTTGACAGAAAGGCTGCATTTTCTTGCGATAATAAGCCTGTGAGCATCGAGTTTCGAGTGTGCTGATCAGCGAGCTGCAGAGATTCTTTCATCCACAGACGCCATATCTCTTGATACCCCACATCACGACCATTGATTGTGCCAAAAATGCCAAGACACGACAGCAAAGCATTCGCAGAGGCGGATGTCGCAACCTTATCAATACCATCTTCAGCTGCAGTCCGCAAAAACATGGCAAGACGCTCTCCGCTGCCACCGTTGAACAAATGCCGCGACGTGTTTAGCGCATATTCTACTATTTGGGCAGCACCAAAAGGCTTCATGTTACGGCTTTCGAGAAGTGAAAGGCATTGAGAGATAATCCTGGCGGAGGGGCTAGATGTTTGATCTGGTAGACTTGCGCCGCCGTTTTCCTTCACTGCAGAAAATATATGGCCGACAAGCGCGAACCAACGCCGACCTTGTTCAGCAATCTTCGACTGGGATGATCTGTAATCCTTGGAGACTTCGGGAAGAGACCCAGAGATATTGGTGCATAACATAGTGCTGAGGCGGTTCCATTCTTCGGCCGACTCTTGGACAACTTCGGAAGAAGACTGGATGGCTGCCAAGTGCGCTTCAACAAAGATAGACATGGCATTCGGGCCTGTAGGGATGGTGCTTGTCTCGGATGTTGAGAAAAGAAACTGTTCCAGAAGTGGAAACAAGTGTTCCTGGGCAAAACCAAGTTTAGCGTCAGTTGGCAGTTGACTCATGGACCTTTTGGCAATGTCTATGAAACATTTCCACGAGTACGATATGCTTGTTCGCGGTTCTTCCCGATTTGTGATTCCTGCTTTCACGGAAATAAGCAGATTTGAAGCCATTTCGAGACCAAGCGTGTCAGCAGGGATGAGAACGAGTAGTTGATCAAGGGCTTCCCAAAATTGGGGCGGGCTTCCTTGCGAGCCTTTAGAAATAAAAGATGGAAGGCGTGTGACAGGCGACTTCTTTTCATTCGAGGCTGAGGACCAAAATGAAGCATTTTGCTGGGTAAGTTTCGTCAAGGCTCTGACGTATTCTAGTGCAGATCCTGCCTGGCTGGACTTGAGGCCGCCGGTGACAAAAGCTTGCATTGCTTTGGTCGATGCTGCGTAGGGCAGTTTGCGATCCAGACATGTGAATAGCAATTGACATACTGTTTTCCTAACGGTCGAATCCTTGAAGGTAATGGTCTTCCACACTATCTCCTCGTTGAAATACTCGTCGTACTTGTCGATAACCTTTTTGAGACCCTCATCGTCGACTCTTTGAAGTAGACCCATAACTAGCGACAGACTGGAGGTGACCATCCGATAGTACTTGGCCTCAGCGTCCTCGGAAGTAGTGGACCGCTCATCGCTCAATGTGTCTTGCGTCTCTCGGATAGCTTCACAGGCAAAGTCCAAAATCTGAGGTTGACACTTGACCCAAAATGCTGTCAGCCTTTCTGGGGTCGTTAGAAATGATGATATCCCATCACGAGCCGCTCTTCCAACAACCCTATCGCGATCGTACAGTCCAGCAAGCCAAGGGCCAACGACCTTTGGGACATGGCGCTCCATGCGCTTTCGCGCAGACCGTAGCAGCTCTGACTGTAGTGTGTGCGACAGCTCCCGCACCCGTCTCGAGTTGTCTATTGAGATGCGAGCATAGACTTGTGTCTAGCAATAGCCATGAGACGTTAGTCTATACGTTTTCTGTGCTATTGAGTTGTCAACGTGACGGCAAGTGAAACCTCCAAACCTACCCAGATGTCAAGAAGGGCTTCTTCCACCCCACCATCCTGTTCGAAGGGATGTGTTTGCGCATATTGAATGAGGTCCTCCAGTCCCTTGGCCTTGGTCGTGCTGTCCTTTTTCAAGACATTCTTCAACGACACTACGATATTGGGATCTGAGATGGCCGCAAAGGACGGTGGTTCGGCGAGGTAAGACAGTGACCCGGCAGATGCGGCGCTGCTGAAACCGAAACCACCACCAGGCGCAGATGGGAAACCCCGCTGCCCGCGCTTCATGGCGATGGAGCTGTCCGGGTTGGAGACCAGGGATGGATTGCCTTACGCCAGAAGCAAGTAGTTGGTATGAGTGATGGCTGGCCGCATTTATATGTGTTGCGCTGTGACTGTGACTTGGCTGTCTCTGTTCACCAGTATCGTGTCGTCTTGTGTCTGACTGGTCTGACGGCGCGATGTGATGCTGCCACAGGCAAGCGTTAATTACGGAGCAAGCAAATGATGTCACGGCAACAAGTGGTTTTTTTTTTTTTTTTTTTTTTTTTTTTTTTGGCACCAGGCACCGCGTACGTATCCGCGTGCAGAGGAAGGAGCCACGCGTGCCACGTGCCACGGGGAGAGGAGCAGAGAAAGATTATTTGTGGGTCCCGTCCTGACGGACCGTCGAGAATCAAAATGCTCGAACATAAGAGAGAGCAGAGCTGCTAGCTTATGAGCTCATCTCATGTTTTGTCTAAAGGTGTTAAATTGAAACAAAAAAAATTACAATTCGTTATTGCACTTGTCGTGAACATGGAAACCGCTTATTGCAGACTCGCAGACTCGCCCCAACCCGGAGTCTACCCTTTTTGGTAATCTACAGAGCTAGAATCAAGGTTGAGGACGCCGACTCAGATACGAGAGACCAGCCATTGCATTGGTGACGCGAATGGCCGGTCTGTCTAGCTTTGACATGAGCGTATTAGAGAGAGAGAGATAGGACTCGGGAGTGCCGTCAATGGTGGGCTCTCAAAGGAAATACAAAGTACGTCTCACTTTTCATTTCCACTATCATCGTCATGTCTGCGAGAGCTTTTGGATCAAACTTTGTCTGCATCTCAATAACCTGCTGAAATCATCTACAATCTACAGATAATCACATAGAGTACAAGGGCCTTCTAAAATATGCACAAGTTTATTTCTTCTCCTTCTTTCCCGTCAAAGCCCCCACAGCACTTCCGAGGCCCAGTCCATCGAGAACCTTGTTCAGCCCCAGGCTTCCGAGTAAATTGTCGAGAAGTCCTCCGAGTCCGAGACCACTCAGCTACGTGATATTCCGTTAGTATACTTCATCAGTTCCAACGTACTCAAGCATGCCACTCACAAGACGTCCCACCAGGCCGAGAACACCATTGAGCAAGAGCCCAACTGCAGCGATGATCTGGCCCAATGGCTCAGAGAGAAGACCCCACAAAGGGTTCAGCTCCTTCTTCGCATGCGGCATCCCCTCGATCTTGCGCCTGGCGTTGTCGATGGTCTCGGAGACATTGCCTGTGAGCTAATGGGCACGTCAGCACCTGGACTCCATGGAACCACGAGAGCTCCTATACATAATGAGCCTACCTCTTTGAGAACCTCTGCAAGATGGTGCTCCTCGGGAGTGGCATCCTTGGTAGCAGTCTTGTGCTTGGCATTTCTCTGAATCCGTCCATCGGGATCCATGCCGCGAATGACGCCGTTGCTCTCAGTCAATATCTTATTACCTTCCTCGATAAGCGGCTTCACCTCCTTGACGAGTTGCTCCTCGTCAAGTTCCTCCTTTGGTGTTCTCTCCGCTTTGTCGACCTTGTCGGTGATCATCTTCAAGATGGGCCGAATCTTGTCGAGGGATTGCTCAATAGACGCGGCCAGTTGACCGGCCAGTTCCTTGTCTTTTGCTTGCTGCTCTCGCTTCTCCTTGTCCTCCGGAGACTCTGTTGGCTCGGGAGGGATGTCTTCCAGAAGACTGGCATGGCCGATGGTATTTCCCTTTGCATTGACCACGTCGCCGTCATCATCGATTTCTTTGCCGGCGCAGATATTCAGATCACCACTGACTAGCTTGGCAATTACATTGCCGTCCTCATCCACGACATTGCCCTCGCGGTTCACCTTGCGGCCGGCGAGGGGGCTTCTCTTCTTCTCGACTTCGGGTTCCTCCCATCGTTCAGCTTTGCCGACAACGTTGCCATTTTTGTCGACCACGTCCCCGTCTTCGTCAACGGAGCGGCCGTACAATGTCTTTGCATCACCGGTTGTCAATCTTCCGACTACTTCACCCGAAGGGGTGACCACTTTGCCTTCCTTGGAAACTGTGCAGCCGGAGAGTTCGGCAAATGGACCTTCACGAGAGCCCTCGCGCTCGGATTCAGAGATCAGCTCGGCTTTCCCGATTTTCTCGCCCGACTCACTCATGATGTTTCCTTCCTTGTCACACATTCGACCGACCAGGGATCTAGGGTCGCCCTCGACAACACGTCCGAAAATCTGTCCATGTGAATCCACCACGTTGCCAGCCTTGTTCACTCGCTTTCCCGCGAGAGAGGACATGTCAACTTCCGCATGGGGAACCTCCTCGGGCTCATTCCACGGCTCCGCTTTTCCAATGACGTTTCCGCGACGATCCAGAATATCGCCGTCTTCATCGACGCGACTGCCCTTGAGACGCTTTGGGTCGCCCTCGGTGACCTCGCCTACTTGCTTGCCGTCAGCCATGATACGACCGTCGGCCTCTACAACAGCATCTGGGAAGTTTTCGAAAGGGGCAAAGTTCTTGGTGGCTTGATCGCGTTCCTGATCTGGAATGGGCTCAGCCTTTCCGATGACCTTGCCCGAGTCATTCCAGATTTGGCCTTGCTCGTCGCAAGTTTTGCCCATGAGCTGCTTGGGGTCACCGTCCACCAAGCGTCCCATGATGTCGCCATTTGAGTTGACCAGATTGCCGGCTTTGTTGACTTTGGTGCCTTTTAACACTGCAAGGTCTGGGGTCTCTGACGGCTGGGCTTCCTCCTGAGCTTCCTCCTGGGCTCCTTCAGCCTGCTCAGCGGTCGCTTCAGTCTGATCAGTAGTACCTTCAGCAGCTATCTGTTCTTGACTTTGGCCAGTCGAGCGATCGTCATCCTCGGCGACGGTACCAGTCTCTTTCGAATCAGAAACATTGCCTGTGCAGATTTCCGACTCAGAGACTGCCTTTGGGCTTTGCACAATCAGTGGCTCCCCTTCGTTTCTGGCATCTTCTATCTTGTCTTTCGTATTATCTGACTCCTCTTTGTGAATGTCATCTCCTGCCTTGTCTTTCGTATTCTCCGGCAGCTCTTGGGTATCCTCATCGATTGCGGATTTTGCATCCACGTCTTTGTCATTCTGCAATTTGGAGCCTGTCGTATCGACGCCGTTTTCCACAGAAGTATCATCGTTGTTCTCCAGTCGCACAGGCTCCGGGATCTTTTGTTCTCCGCCAGACTGCTTGTCCATCTGTTTGGCCTTTTCTTGGATGCCGTCAGCAGAGGCAACTCTATCCGATTTCTTTTCCTCAGACCCCTGGTCGCCAGTGAGCTTATTCAACTTTCCGTATGTATTTTGGACCGTCTGCCCATGTTGCTTGACGACGGACTTTGCTGTTCCTAAAACATTCCCACCTTGGTCCTTTCCGTCGTCTAATTTCCCGCTGGGTTCTTCTGCCGTCTCTGAGACGTTGGTAGGAGTATAATTGCCGTCGTCAAGGCGGACCTTGGCCAGGCTATCACCCAGATCGGATACGATGTCTCCCTTCTCAGTTACAGCTTCCCCAATCAACGTTTCTGGGTCATCCACGCTTCCTTGGATGTTGCCTATGATTTTGCCGGATCCGTCGACAATTTCACCATTTTTGTTGACGACGCCGGCGATTGTTCGGGGGACCGAATCGGGCTTTTCAGTTCCTGAAAGCACATGGAGAGTTAGAACAACAAGTCGCTCGGATTCATCATGCATGGAAGGGTATGGATTTGATGAATTGAGACAGACGCAGTAGAGTAGGAGTGTGAGTGTGAAGGGGATAATAGATTGTCTTAGGCCACTGACCCTGTTTTGGATGTTGTGTCTGATCTTGCTGCTGCTGTGGCCCAGATTGGCTTTGATTCGATAATAAATTTGCAACAGGCATAATGGCTGCCACACAGTAGTTCAGAAAGTCAATTTTGGGGTTTGATTCTTATTACTGTGGCTAGAGAGATTTTTTTTTTTTTTTTTGCCACTTGGATTCCGCTTGCATTGCTTTATACTTGAGATTACTTGGGGGTTGCTAGGAAAAGTTGAACAGGTTTTTGTGATGATATCCAATGATTTTTCGTTCGCGCAAAATATGACGTCAGAATAGCACAAAGTACAAGAATAACAGGTTTGAATACAGTGTCAAGATTCAAGATGGTGGAGTGAGCACTGAACAGTACCAGGTTTGCAAGACGCAAGTCCATCCACCACGCATACGTCTACTGCGACATGATGGTCAGCGGCAACCGCAAATGACCACTTTGCACTCACTAATCAGTGCCACTCACTCGTCATGACGCAGATGACGGCAAGAATAAAATATACCGGCCGTGAAACGAGTTTTGCCTGAAGTGGCTGGTGAGTATTCGCAACGTTTTTGCATCCCAAACACAACAAACTCCTAAATGTGGCTTGAATGTCCAGTCTGTGCCCTGTTTTTGACAGCTCGGGCCGTTGAAGGAAAAGGCTTAGCCTCGGAAGAAGAGATGGGGGGGGGGGACACGTCTTACATTGTATCGTAGAGCTTCATCAATTGGCGGTCTAGGAAGTGGGGACATGCCGATCTTCACACCACATCACGCATGCCTTGCAGGAAGGCGGCATAAATGACACCAATTACCTTACAACGGGGGTGGGTGGATGGACCTTTGTTGAAGTCCTAACGGTCGGAGACTTCAACTCTTCGGGATCGGGCTTTTGTTGAGCAAAAAGGTCTTTGGATGGTGATTGGTGGCATCCATCCCGGTCTGATGTCACGTGACTCGCGTCAGATGCGACGGACTTTGCTTCCCTCTCTGCCATTGTGGCGCTTAACCCTCAACCCATCGTCCCGTGTTGGAAACTTCTCATGAGATATCACAGTCCAGTCCAGGCAATACTCTGAGGAAAGGCAAAAGCGAGGATTAAATAAGGCCTCCTTTTAATTTTACTTTAAAGAGTCAACCATTATCTGAGAAACCTCCACAGTGCAACACACACTACACACACTCTCAGAGACGATAGACAGACAAATCAGTCAAGCTCTCTCCACGTTACATTTCCAAGTTTCGTGCCCCCCTCCATTAATGACGGTAGGGATCTTGATGATCAGTTGGATGCCGTCGTGCGTAGACTTGACGTCCAAGTAGATCTCGGACGGGCCAGGAGTGACGGTGGAGTGACTTGATTCACCGTTTGCCTCGTTTGCCTCGTTTGCCTCGTTTGCCTTGAAGTCCCCCCCCGACTTGTCTGCATCGTCCTTTCTCGAGCCGCGAAACTTGCAGCGTTCGCAGCCGTCGGGGCGATTTGATGCATCGTCGGCGATATTCTTCTTCTTCTTCATCTTGCCCACAGCCGCGCCGTTGTGGTCGTATATAGTGCCGTCGTGATCAACCTTGAGCTTCTTCCCGTTGTTCTCTGCATCTTCCTCTTCCGCGGGGTCGACAAACGTCTCCGACACATGGCCAGCTACTTCGCCGGCTGTGTCTAGGACCTTGCCGTCTTTGCAGACCGGCCGCCCAACCATCGATGGCAAATCGCCCTCGACGCGGCCTAGTGCGGTGCCGTTCCAGTCCAGAATGTTGCCGAGTTCGTCGACGCATTTGCCTTGGAGAGCAGCGACTGCCTGCCGGTCCAGCGTATTTTCCGGTGACGCCAAGTCTGACATGATTTTGGGAGTGAACGGGTGAAAGGGACATGGTTTTTTTTTTTTTCAAAAGGTCAGATGGGGAGGAGGGGGGGGAAGGGGGGGGGGGGGGGAATCCGTGAGGCTGGCATGTTTTGTTCGTTGACGACTTTGCTGGTTTTGCTTCTGTCTGATGGTCTGACGTCTGACTGGGGCAACGTCCTTCCCCTCCCAGATCCATGGATCTTGCTACGTCTGGTGGAGTCTGTTTGGACAAAAATCCCCATGACAAATTTACAAGCTACTTTGGTCCCAGCCGTCACATCGTCATGGACTCATGGTGATAAACCGACGGCGGTGGATTTCCCCCCTGAGACCCAAAGGAAAATGTAGGAAAATGCGCGCATGGCTCACCCACCCCGCACAATCGCGCGACGTCGCACGGCTGGGTGAGCCAGGTACCTTTGCAGCTTTAGTGTGAGATGATTGGCGTGCTAGACAAAGCTTTTGAAGCTGTTATGACACATGTGGCAAAAAAGAGGAGAGTCTGATGACATATATGAGCTCTTCGAAGGAAAACAAGTCTTTCAGGGCACATCAGCTTCGTCCTCATATATTGAGGAAACGTCGCCGACAAAGGAATGCTATAGCCTTCAGAAGGGAATCCAAGATTTGGATCGCATGGAAGAATATCGGAACTGCTGAACGTATCGTCATCGCTGGTATCGTCATAATTGGTTGAACCAGCGAGAGATAGTGTCATCGACATCACTGACGATTCAGAGGCCAGAGACGGAGAGTAACAAGCTCTAGTCATGGGCTTTTCCAGCTTCTTTCTTGGGTATGGTCACGATGCGCACACACTCCTTCCTGGTCGGCGGCAATCATCGCCGAGAGTCGCGACTTCTCTGTGGACCGAGACCGTCTTAAACAGCCTGTCATTATGGCTGCCTTGATGTACAAATGCGGCGTCCCCATATTCTTCTTCACACAGCATGGGATAGTTTTCTCTGCCATATTTTCCAGGATATTGGGTATTCGCGATCCCTAAGCTATGGGCGGAGATGTGGCAATTGTCGTTGGTCAGATCAACCCGGTAAGGTATACGTTGGGGAGACATATAGAGAGCCGGCTCCAAGATTTTGTTTCCTAACAAAGGAATTTCAAAATGCCGACTCCTGTGACTCTCAATTCAAGCTTAAAAAGCCCTCAAAAAGTGCAATTGATTGACGGTCCTTCCAGCATGCCTGTCCTAGCTTCAAGAAGCCTTTACGATGTAGAGTCTCCCTAGAACGCCGGGGTTTGTTCTGGTCCCAGCTTTTCTAGTTCTGGTCTTGGCTTTTGTAGCAGCAGATTTGCTTAGTATTTCGATGCGTCCGTCTGACGCGCAGGTTGCACTCAAAAAACAGCTTAGAGCATGCTTTTGCACCCTCCCCGTACGGTGGCGTCATGCCTGGTCACGCAAGTTTTTGTTGTCAATGTCGTAGTTCGCGAGGGACTCTATTTTCGCGCAGAATCGAGACTCAATATGATCTTGGATCCATTGCTTTTCCTTCGGGTACTGCCTCAAAAAGGCGATGTCACTGTCTGACAGACTCATATCAGAGCGAAGTTTCGTTCGAATGCTCTGCCGTTTAGCAAAGGAATCCGGCGGACACCGCGTCTTTGACATATCTCGAATTGAAGGTGGTGTGAAAGGATACTGCTTCTATTTCGCTTGTATCTAAGAGGCATGACCTGTGGTACAAAGTTGCTGAGTAGCTGAGGTAAGAAACTTCGGCGCCAGCATGACTACACAAGTAGTGGTTCTTACAGAGACTCTCCATCCCATTGATACTATCGTACCGTAACATCACTATCGCAGACGGATTCACCGTGATTAACAAGAAAGTAACACTGGCGATTATTGTAGTCAAACTAAGAGCCATAAGCATTCTATTAATTTACTTAGGACTAAAATCATAACTCTAGGTACGCTAGTATATAAGATTTAGAATAAAGAAATATCTTTTTTCCTATCTATTAATAGTAGTACTTTTATTTCACTCTGGTTATAATAATCTAGGCTTTGCCTAGACCTAGCAATATAGGTGTTAATTAGGTAAGTTAGAGGGACTTGTTTAATACGTACCCTTTTGCTTACTATGGCGCAATTAGATTAGGCACATTACTCGTACGATGCGCGCTTAACACCCGCGATAGCCCCTATGGGGCTGCACCGTAACACTACTTAAGTTAACGTTACTTGCACTGCAAGTCTAATAGCTATACTATAGCTATTAACAGTTATAAGGTAACTAATAATAGTCCGTCGCGGCTGTTAATAGCTGCAACTAACTAGGTGGATAACTAGTCTTATTAATTAAATAACTAATATCATATGAATAGATGACTTATTAAGATATCATGGCTGTACTGCAGCTATAGCCATAGCTACATTATCTAGACCTGACTAGGAAGGTAGGTTAACCTATACCTGTTTTTAACTGCGATTTCCTCTATAACTAGAGGTTATAAAAGAGTCTAATTAGGGAAAGCGTAGCGCTCTAATTAAAGCATGTATATGGAGGTTAAGGGTAGAGAGCTCTGTGTAGTAGCTTCCTGCTTTCCCTCTATTAAAATAAGGCTATCTTATAGAGATATCTCTTTCAATTAGTTATTTCTGAAATACTCTTTAGCGACTAGTTAAGAGATTTTTTTCTGCCTTTCTTAACTGCCTTAGGGGAGGCAAGCCCATCAATTAATAAGCCTATTAATCAATCAATGAGCCTATTAACAGAGCCCGTTAGGACTCTTGTATTAGGAAACCTATTAGGGAGCCTATTAGGCGTTAGGAAGCTAATATAATAATTCAGTGATTATCTAGCGATTTAGATAGTAGTTAGCTGTCAGGAGCGGGATGGCGATAGCATCAATGTTGGTAGCGCCTAGCGGGGCATAGGGCCGCGACCTAGCTGCAAGCTAGTCACGTGAGGACCGTGAGGTATTTGAGGGAGCTTTCCCCACTTACGAGGGGAAAGGCCAGAGATTGAACATTTCAAGCACCCACCCCTAGCTAGCAGCACAATAGCTACGACTCTTCAATCTAACCTTCACTCTGTTATTCATTCCCAAGCCAAAGCCTTGACATTAGCCCCGCGGATACCGAAGCTTTCCCTGCGCCTATGATGCCGAACCTCGGGCAGCCATAAGGATCTTGTATATAGCAAATTGTCAGGAGCGAAAAGGCGATAACATCACATTGTATAGTAGTGCCTAGCAGGGCAGAACGCCGTGACCTAGCTGCGAGCTAGTTACATGTGGACCGTGAGTTATTTAAGAGAGGCCTTCTGTCAAGGCTTTTAGCTTGTGGGTGAATAACAGAGTGAGGGTTAAAACATTGAGACTCGGGCGGAGCAGTGCTTAGGTAGTAACTTAAGCACTTTCTGAGCCCTGGCATCCAGGATGGATTGGGGCATACAGAAAATCTCGGCTCTAGCAAAGTTCGTCTCGTATCTAGGGTAGAGCCTCTAAATCCTATTTAGGTCCGAGGTGGGGGAGCTAGCCGCACGTTTTACCTTGAATCCCCTAGAAACGGCAAAAGACCTCCTACGTAAAAAGGGTCACTAAATGCGCATATCGCATTAGTCCTAAAATAAAGGAAGTACCTTTCCACTTAATAGCCTACTAAATATACTAGCTTTTTTTAGTAGTAAATGCAAGCACTATAACTGTTAGAACAAGCATGATGGCACGCAGCCGCAATTCAACGGCAAGAGGTCGGCCCGCGCGCGCACCACGCAGGGGCTTCACTCGCGGACTCACAATCCGGCCCTCTGATAGGGCAAGGCCAGCGGGTCATGTGACCGACGCGCGGCGTTTCTCACGATCGGAAAAAGCCTCTCTTTTGACCTCTCTTTCTTTCTTTCTTCGGTAGCCTAGAATAGATGAAAACATACCTATTCCCTGGGCCGTCCAATTGATCCTGATATCAGGAATCCTTTGATTCCAACAATAACGCTTATACATAATACTTATAATCTCTTCTATAGAATTCCTTCCTTGCTATTTATTATTATAAGGTCTTATAATATCACATAATAAAGTAATGTGATAATGCAACGCAATCAAGTACACTACAACCCTTGAATTATTTTACAAATCTACATGACAGGGGGACAGCGAGCCAATCAAGCGTTAGATAGGAGATAGGGCAAACAGGGGCTAGGACCAGCAGGTACCTTCTATTATTAGTAATCTAAAAGGAAAAGGATGTATCCCCTGCCCCACGTGGGGCAAGTAGATTTGTAAAATTGTTAGACCGCGGAGCTAGGGTTCGAAATAAGGGCATGGATTGCGTTGCCTAACCCTGTAAGAGGTGCGGACGCTTGCTTAAATACCTATATACCTAGACTAAGGGGGGTGTAATCCTCCTATACAAAAACATACTATATAACTACTAAGGTTCCAGAAAGTAACTAGTTAAGTAAATCCTAGTACCTAAGCTATCTAAGTAGTTAAGCGTTATAACTATTATATAACACATCCCCCTAGGAAGCCTTATAAAAAAGAGGTTTCCTATAATCTATTTAGTAATTTAGTAAATTAATTTAACTTATATTAATATTAATCTTATTAATCTATTAATAGGTTAGGTTAATAGTAAGAGATTTAGGGATCTCCTAATTAGTTAGATTATTTCTAAGTAAGTAATATAGAAAGCATATAAGCCCTAAGAAGTTCTTAAAGCTTAGAAAGCTTTTCCTTATAAGTAGCTTTATAAGGCTATTTATAATTATCTCTTTAGTAGCCTTTTAGGTTATATTAAAGGTTCCCTTTATAACCTCTTACTAAAGCTAGTAGTAATAAATATTAATATAATAAAGCCTTATAGTAAGCTTAATAAATTCCTTCTTAAGAAGATAAATTATCTATATATTATTATATTTAATCTTAAGGGTATTATCTCTAAGACATAGACTAACTTCCTAATATAATTACTTAAAGGTAATTAGCTCTTTACTATAATAGGAGAGGGCTAGGAGCTTTGCTTTAGTTAATAAAGTAGTTATAGTCTCTTACCTTCCTATCTTAAAGAGTATAGGCCCCCTAAAGAGCTTTATAATATAGCCTTAAGAGCTTTTTTAGGTAATTATATTATTTATAAAGAAAGTATTACTATAGGCTTTAAGTTTATAGTTATTACTATTAAATTTAATTATAAGATCTACCTAAGCATAACTATACTCTAGAGCCTTTTTTACTACTTTAATATACTATAGCCTTAGGCACTAAAGGTACTATAATAACTATAAGGTAGTAAAGAATATATCTAGCCTTATAATAATTATAGGATATAATAAGATACTAACTAGGGATTAATATCTCTTTAAATCCTTCTTATTAATATTACTATTATAAGGATTAAGTAAAATAGTAGTTATTAGAGCTATTAGCTTTTAAGGTCTTTAGGTTAAATTTTATTACTACTTTATCTTAATAGGACTTATAATTAAGCTATAATTACCTATTCTTATAATCTCTAATAATTCTAATACCTAGGAACTAATATAGCTCTCTAAGGTCTTTAATATTATACCTTTTAAAAAGCCTAGCCTAAAATTCTTTATATAGGTAAGACTTTCCCTTAGGAAATAAGGCTATAAGGTTATTAATATAGAAGAAGATAATTAATCTATCCTTAATAAATACATAAGGGTCCTTAAATATCTAGGTAAAGCCTTTATTAATAAGCTAATTAATTAATTCCTTTATCTAAAGAAAGAGCGCTTACTATAGCCTATATACTATATATAAGAGCTTAAGATAAGCCTACTTATCCTTATAACCTAGAGGTACCTTATAATAAACCTCTTTATCTAGGACTAAATTTAGGAAAGTAATAATAAAGTTATACTAATATACCTTAAGGTTAAAAAAGCATAAGATAGCTATAAGGAGCTTAAAGGTAATACTAGCTAAGATTATAGCTTAAGTTAATAGATAACCCTTTAGTTAATAGTTCCCTAAAATACATAGCTAAGCTTTATACCTCTTAAGGTAGCCTTATTAATCTAATTTATAGGTAAAGACCTAAGTAAGGCCTATAGGCTTAATATAATCTAAGATCTCTAATTTCTTAACTTTAATAGTAACTTTATTATTAATTACTTAATTATACTCTTTATTCCTTACTTTAATAAAGGACTTCTCTTTAGGGTACTTAGCTAAGTAATTATAATAAGTAAAAGGTAAAGAAAGCTATAATATATATAGCTTTACCTTACTCTTAGCTCCTAAAGTAAAGGTAGTAATAAAGGCTTTAAGGTTATTATTATTATTATAGATAGTAAGGTCCTTATCTAGATAATCTATTTCTAGTGTATTAAGTAAATTATTAATACTTAATAGTTTATAATCTAAAAAATCTACTTATTAGCCTAGAGAAGTTAAAGGAGTAAGAAGATTCAATTCCTATAATTCCTTTTCCTTTTAATCTATATTTAGTTAATTATAACTATATAGTATCTCTTAGTATTAAATTAAAGGTAAAGGGTCTAATACCTATAAGAGCCCTATATTTATATCTTTATCCTTATAGTTATTTACTAGCTCTTAAAGGAGGTATCTTTAAGGCTCTTTTTCCTTAATTAAAAAGTCCTTTTCTTATATATAATAGATTAACTTATTAAAGGTAATATAGCTAGAAGAGAACTAATAATTCCTTTATATTATAAGTACCTAGATTAAATATTAGGTAAAAGAGATATAGCTAGCTAGGTAGCTAATATAAGCTCTTAGAGTAAGCTTTAGACTTATCTTCCTAAGCCTATTATATATTATTATAAAGGCCTTATAACTAAAAGCTTATAAATAATTTAATAAAGCTTTTAGCTTTTCTAGTAAATAACTCTATTAAAGCTTATTTTCCCCTTAGCTACTTATTTAGGGCTTAATATAGTAATAACTAGTTAAGAGACTTCTAAGGTATATAATTAAGGATATAAATAGCTACCTTTACCACTATAGGCTATAGATTCTCTAGAAAGCTTACTTAAGTTATTAGAGTTATTATAACTATTATTATTACCCCCCTAGACTACTTAGTATACCTATTTTAATATAGGTAAGCTAGACTAGATTTTCTAATAATAATGCCTTTACTAGTAATCTTTACCTTTTACTTCTTAGTCTAGAAGGTAGTCTTCCTATTAGTAATAATAACTATAATATAGATTCTAAAGGTCTTAGTATAATAAGCTTCTAATTAATTAAAGTAATATATAATATCTATCTTTAATAGAATTATAAAGATATTCTAAAGTCCTATTATATAGTAAGTAAAGAGAGTAATATAATAATCTTTATTATAGGCTTATAATTAGGTAAAGAGATTAAAGCTTATAACCTTAAGAGGTCCTAAGAGTAGTAATTCTATCTATAGGGCTTATAATACCTACTATTATACCTTAGCTATATAGTAAACCTTATATTTACCCTTACTTCTCTTTTTTAATAGTACTTAAAGCTTATTAAGTATTTAATCTATTACTTCCTTACCTAGATATACTAATCTAGCATACTAAAGGTTTATAGTTATAGTTATTAGGGGCTTTAGATCTTAGGAATTACCTCTAATAGTAAGAGCCTTACTTAGGCTATCTCCCTTAATATAGGGTTATATACTAATAGTCCTAGTCCTAAAGACCTTATAATTTTCTCTTACTAGATCTATTATAATACCTATAAGATTATCTTACCTTATACCTTTCTTTATAAGTAATTAAAGTAATATAAGGTTAGTAAAGAAGGTTAGTTAGTATTAGGCTCTTAATAAGGTAAGTATATAACCTATTAGTAGTATAATCTATACTATACTAATACTATAAGCCTTAGTAACTCTAAATCTAGCTTAAATACTTAGTTAATTACTATAATTTAGGTTAATAAACTAGTGTTTCTTATTAAAGATATATACTAATATACTACTATTAAGTATTACTTATAATCTTCCCTAGGTAGTAAAAGCCTCTAAAGAAACTATTATAGTAGTAAATATAGTATTTTCTTCCTTATAATCCTATATACTATTCTCTTTAATCTATATATTATAGGCTTTTTATATATTATTAGATTAATAACTTATTATCTCTTTTACCTTTTTTAATTAATCTTTATTAATATTCTAGTTTTTTAGTAGGTAAAGCATTTTATAGGTTTTCTAAGAGTCTTTTAACTTCTTAACCTAGTATTTCTTATAGTAAATATATAGCTTTTTCTTACTTTTATTAAGACTATTCTTAGTATTACTATTAAGAGTAAGCTCTATGCTAAATACCTCTCTAATTTTACCTTAAGACCTTTCTTATACCTTAATTAAGTGCCTAATCCTTATAATTATACTATAGAAATTCAGGACTTATCCCTTAATTTTTATAATATATATTAGAGAGTTAATTTAAGCTAAGATAAAAGGAAATTAAGCACTAATAGCATTATTAATTATCTTAATAGGTAAGTTACCTTTAGTAATAGGGTAATTTACTTAATAGTATTACTTATAGCTAATTAAGGTATTAGTAAGCTACTTATTAATATTAACCTTTAAGAGGTTTCTTTTAATAGTCTTATTAAAATTAATCTCTATATAATACCTAATAGTTTTAGCTAAAGGTATTATATTCCTTATAAGCTCTTAGAGCTTCTTATAAAGTAAGATATACCTTAAAGTTATTTACTTATATTTATTTCTAAGTATTATAATAAACTAATTATAGTATTCCCTTATTAACTTTAATAAGCTTTAGAATTAGCTATTAAATATTTAATATTACTTACTAAGGACAGAATACTAGGTGCTATTCTTTATATTATCTAGTTATTAAGGGTATTTAAAGTAACTCTCTTAATTAGATTAGGTATTAATTACTATAAAGAAGGAGCTTCTATAAGATTACTATTATATACCTAGGATCCTTAATCCTATACTTCTTAAGTATATTAAAGGTTCTTTTAGATTAACTACTAGCTTATAGCCCTTTATAATACTTATTTCCTTAGATATCTTAAGAATATCCTATATTATTAAACTTTAACCTATATAGATCTTCCTTACTACTAGGATTACCTAATTATAATGTTAATAAATATATGGAATTAGACCCTATTCTCTTACTAGGATATACTAAATTTAATAATTAAATAATTAGATTAATTTAATAAAAGGTATTAATTAGAAAAAGGGTTATTTAATATAATTTATAAACACTAAGTAATTACTACTATATTAAACTATAGAGCTAGAGTTTAAAATAAGGGTATAGATTATATTACCTAACCCTATAAAAGAGTGTAAACGCTTACTTAAATACCTATATACCTAGACTAAGGGAGGTATAATCCTCCTATATAAAAATATACTATATAACTACTAAGGTTCCGGAAAGTGACTAGTTAAGTGAATCCTAGTGTCTAAGTGTTAGGGAGAGCTCTCTAGAGCATCGGATGTGTGGATGCGGCCTGCGCATTGACTAGGATAAAACCCTCGATGAGACAACGGTGGAGACAATGTATCAAAAGTACCTCCGTAGACTAGTTATTACCATAGCGCACTGTGTACCTTTCAGGTACAAAAGTTAGGTGCTGTCTATACCTCTAATTAATCTAATCGAACCTTTTCTATTAGCTACACCAACCCCTACCTTAATAGTTATAAGCCTAGGAGGCTTTGATTACCCTTATTATTAATTATCATAGAAGATATAAGCTCCGTTAAAGTTATCAAATTAACGCTTGCTAATATTAAGAGATAATCACCCTTTATTATAATAATCAGTTAAAATAATAACCCTATGCTTCTATTTACTAGTATAGTTCCCCTTTATAATATCTAAAGAAACTCTAAATATAGTGTTATTATTAGAGAAGGACTAGATTAAATAGTATATATAAACTAAGAACTATATAGAATCTTATAGTATCTAGGAGTATATTAATCTAAATTAGGATAAATTACTTAAAGAACCTATAATACCTACATACCTATAAAGGGGTCTAAGACTAGAGATTATAGCAAATAACCTTAATGCTCTTAAAGATTAGAAGCTTACTTATAAAGATATAAAAGATAAGTATAACTTCTAATATAAAGACCTATAATTTAATCTTATAAAGTATATAAACCTATTAAAGTAAATACTAAAGCTTCTTTAAGATTAGTATAAACTAAATACTAGGAAGATACTAATTCTTATAGAAACATGCCTTAATAATTACTTATAAGCTAAAGGTACCTAAGATTAGTATAAATAGGTAGTAATATTAGAGGTACTATAGAGAAATTATTAAGATCTAGAGACCTAATAAACTAAAGAGATAATACTATATAAGTTTATTATACCTCTTTATAGTAAATTTAAGTTATTTTAGAAGAAATAGAATAATTTACTTAATAAAGGTATAAACTAAAGCTTTCTTAAAGCTATTATAGAGTTTAAAAGAGATTATAAAGCTCTATAGAGCGTACTAAAAGCGGCTAATATGCTTATAATAAATAGATTAAATAATTAGAGCAAATTAGAGAAGAAGAAGTGCCCTAGATACACTAATTATAATATTAGAGATATCTTAAAGTGATAGGAATTATGTAATTTATTTAAGGCTTTATATAAGCTAGAAATAGCTCTAAAGGACTAGGAAGTTAGGAAGAACTCTAAAGAGAATATTAAGAAGTATCTTAAGGAGAATCTATAAAAAAAGTCTAAGGTAATAAGTTAGAAACTAGAGAAGAAGAATAGTAATATCTTTATACCTTCTTAAAACCCTATAAATAACTTACTTACTATAACCCTAGGTAAGAAATTAGCTAATATATTATTATTTATATGCTCTAGGCACTCTTAACCTTTAAAGGAAAGCATTACCTTATCTTTAAACGCTATAAATAGCTTAGAATTAAAGAGGAATATAGTTCTTTATAACTCTAAGGCAAACACTTATATTTTTAATAACCCTTATTAGTTTAAATAGGCTAAATTTAATAATACCGTTATTGTTGGGAGGTCTCACAGAGGCAAGGGTCTGAGCACTAGTGCAATCAGGGTCAAAGTGGTGATAATTATTGATGATCTTTTTAGCTAACGGGCTATGTGGCCAAAGGTGTTAAGGGCATCGTGGGTCACGTGATTAACCCACTTACGCGATGCACCTAATCATAACGTAGCACTTGCGTTATGCTTTACTTTCCGTGCGTGGCTAGATTTAACTATTCTAATATTAGTAGTTTTCTCTTTTAAAGGAAAGTAGGAAAAAGTAAAGAGAGAGTAGATATAAAAGTAGGGATAAAAAAGGGGTAATAAAAATTTGTAAAGTAAGTCTAAAAGAAGAGATCTATAACTCTTATTAGTTAGTTATAATTTAAAGAGAGAGTTAGAAGAGGATTAAAGGAAAAAGATATAAGAGAGATTAGAAGCTCTAAAAGCTTTAAAAACGCAATAAAATCAAGTTAAGCGAAAATAAACATAAGTAAATCCTGTTAATTAAATCCAAGTCTCTTATTAGTCTAGCTATAAGTTCTCCTAGACCCTAGACTTTTTGTCTAGCTTATTAAGTCTTAGGCCTCTTTACCTAGCCTTTAACCTAGATTATAGCTTTGTTTAAATTAATAAAGGTCTTAAGAGCTTTATTTAGCAATGCCTTTGTTATTGCATTAGCGGGGTTATTATTGCTATTAATCCATTAGACTTTATAGATCTTGCAATGCTTGTATGATTATTAGAGGGCTATAATGTTAATTATTAGTTGTTTTTCCTTTATTATGCCTAGCTTTATAAGGCATTTATATAATAAAAAAGAATCTATATAGATAATTATTAGGATCTGATTAATTCTTAACTAATCTGTGATTATGTTAAGGGTTATAGTAATTGCATAGGCTATATTAGCACCTTAAACCATTATATATAATTTAGAAGTAAGAGCGCTATAAGTTACACGCTTGCTCTTTGTTAAGCTATATGTAATAATGTTACCTTATATCGTAAAAACGTTCTCTTTTTCTTCCTTATTGCTAATAATAATAATAAATCTAATCTAGGAACTTAGATCTTTGTTATTAGCAAGAGATCTATCTATAAACACAAATAGCTTTGCTTTCTTAAGGACTAGAGGGATATAATAGATCCCTTATTATTATTATTAGATCTACTATTTAAGTCTTTTATTTAATTAGTTTATATTATTATTTATAGGGTCTTAGTGTTATGCTATAATTAAAAGGTTATACAAAGCCTCTAGTTAATAGATGGTTATAATATAGCTTCTACGAGCTCTTTGTTTAATATAATCCTACTTTATGGTTAGTAATTTAAGGTTAATGCTCTTAATCTTTTTGCTTCGTCCTTTTTAATGTAAATCTATAGTATTATTAGTATTTAAAGAAAGAATATAGCTATGAAAGATAAGGGGATTCTTAGCTAAAAGAATTTGCTTTAGCTTTGCTATAAATTCTACTTTCTAGAGCTCTCTTTCTTCTTATTAGAAGAAATCTTAATTACTAAGGCCTAGAGTATTATCTATTTATATTCTAACTACTCTAAAGAGGTTATTATCACTCGCGTTGGTTATTAGTAAGCATAGGTTATATATTAAGGTTATTATCTAAAGCTTCTCTTTATAATAATAGAAGTAGGTCGCTCACTAATAGGTTCCTGCTTCTGTAATTCTATATAATAGCTTAATAACTTCTATTATTATGCTATTAGGGAATAAATAAGCTATTTGTTTAG
This sequence comes from Epichloe sibirici, assembly GCA_022702365.1. Taxonomy (NCBI): domain Eukaryota; kingdom Fungi; phylum Ascomycota; class Sordariomycetes; order Hypocreales; family Clavicipitaceae; genus Epichloe; species Epichloe sibirici. The sequence continues at coordinate 4,564 of JALAAE010000054.1, read as the reverse complement.
GTAAAGCAGTAATAATAAGTCTGCTAAGTAGCATGTTTAATTAAATATACGCTTACATAATATCTTATATCTATAGGAAAATTCCTCTAGATCTTAACAATAGTGCTAACGCTATAATTAATTATTAGCTTACTCTTTATATTATTAGGGATTAAGTTAAGATTAGCTCTTTGCCCTTATTATTATACCCTTAGATAATAAGTTATGATTTCTTATAAGGCGCTGCTATCCCTTTACCTTTAATTTCTCTTACTATATAAGATTTAAAGAGTCTCTTAGTGCTATGCTTTATGGGATTAAATATTATGAATTTAAAAACATTATATGCTTATAAGGCATTGATTTTAGCTTAATTAGACTACTTAAAAGGCTTACTAGGGGTTATTATCTTCCCTTCTTAATATAACTAAAGGGCTAGATTCTAGTTAGCTTTTTCTTTTGTAGTAAGAAACGCTTCTTAGAGTATTCCTATAGCTATAAGCTTCTTAATTAAGGCATCTTCTTAATCTTTATTTATAGTAAATAACGCTAGATTATTTATATTAGATTTATAACTAGTAGTGTAAAATTCTTTATGGTTAGAAAGCAAGAATTAAACTATTAACTTCTTTCTTAGTCTCCCTTGCTTTCTCTTAGTTTATAAAGCCTCTTTTTCTTTAGTAATCTTTTTAATAGCTTATATAACTTCCTCTTCCTCTTCTTTAGGTTCTTTTTTACGCTCTTTAGCTAGTTCTTAGGGATTAGTATTATTATAATAGTATAGTTTAACTACTATTATTTAGAATCTAGTTAGTCTATATGGTATTTAGAGGATATAGGCTTTATAGTTAATTCTAAGAAGCTTATAAAGGCTATGCTAGCTATCTTTCTCTCTCTAAACACGTATATCTAATTAAAGCGGAAGTTAGTGTGTTAGTAATGTATCCGGGCTATTACGGGTGTTTAGGGCATTATAAACTTACTATTTTGCTAGGAATTATTAGACTTTATTAGTAGCTTTTTAGATAAACTTAGCCTATTAAATAATAGATATACTTAGCAAAGACTTATTAGTTATTCGTGGGTATACTCTAAAGATAAGAAGCATAGGAATAAGGCTATTTAGTCCTACTAAATTATTTATAGCTTTAATGGCTATTTAAAGGCATTACTCTTGCGTAAGCTTTTAACCTATTAAGTCTGTAATAATGTTATACGCTCTTTGTAATAGTCTATAATAGCGTTTAACTTTGCTAATACTATTATAAGCTTTTACTAGCACTTTATTAATCTTAATTAACATTAATTATATGTAGTGTTTAAATTCTAATAAAGTAAAGTTCTTTCTAGCATTATAAACAATCTAATCTAGAGGACTAAGGTATATATTAATCTAATATTCACGTAGAGCGTTCTAAATGTTATAAGCCTTTTGCTTATTAGGATTAAGGAATTATATAGCTTAGAATAAAGTTACTAAATTAACCACATAAAGCAGTAGTTAATTATTAATTTAAATAATGTTAATAATAATCTTGTAGTTAAATTCATAGTTATCTTTAATAGTAAACCTAAATCTACCTAGAGCTTTTCTGTTTAATTGATAGTGGTAGCAAATCTTAGTTAACTTCTTAATAGCTTTTCTTTTAACCTTATAACTAGCTCTTTAAAGCAGTCTTATAAGTTATTTAACTAATGGATAACTAAATTAATAATGTAATTAACGAATTTCTATCTCTAATAGATAGAATATAATCATTTCTTTAGCTTCTAGAATCCACTAAGGATGTCCCTATCTTCTCATAATTAGCACGGTTTTCTTGCCTTAAATTAGCAGATGTTAAGAACTGGCCTTAGGGCTGCTGCTCGTAAGCGTTCCAAATAGTAATATTATCCTTACAGGAGAAGAAAGGAACTAAGCTAGAGGTTACACAGGATCCGCCTTTATACCGTTGTGTGTGTGTGTGTTGTGCGCGGCTTGCGCATAGCCCTAACCTAGCTGCGCACAGCCCGCGGTCTTTACGCGCCCTTTCCGGATCCAGGATTGACCCGAGACATGACCCGAGCTTCCAAGCTCGAGTCCATAACAGCAGATTCCTTAAGTTATCTAACTTAACGCCTATTCTATTTATATTAGTAATTAAGAAAAGGAAAGGTATTATAGTCTTAACTATATAGAAAGGTATTATGCCTAATTTAGTAGGTATGTTTATTATGCCTTATGTTTTTGCTAATCTAGTATTGAATTTAATTTCTGCTTTAGTACTTAGCTTAATCTTTAGCAATAGCATTAGCTTTATTAATACCTATAATTATTTAAGTCTAACTATTAATAATCCTAAAGCTCCTATATCTAGTAAGATGCCTCTAAAGACCTTATTAGAGTAATATTCCTCTAAAACAAAGGTTATGCTTTAATCCTTATATAGATTATGCTTTAGATAGGCATATTTAAAGGCTTAATCTTATAAGGTTATGATCACCTTATTATTACTTAGTTAAGGCCCTGTAGTAAAGAATTATATAATACTAAGTTAATTAAACTTTAACATTAACGCTATTAGTTTATTAGCATTATTACTATCTTCTTCTTTATTAGCCTTAACGTAGATTTCTACTGTTTTCTAGGCCTTATTATTATACTTATTATTCTCTTTAATTCCTTAACCTTCTTAAGCTTTATATACTATAAGGTATACTTAGAATTTTCTTTCTATTAAAGGCATTTAATACTTCTTACTCTTCTACTAACATTCTTTTGCCTATTAGTGCTCTCTTTCTAAGTAATTTATTAACTAGTAGCTGCTTTTATTATAGATATAGTATCTTCCACTATTATAGCATTAATAATAATAGCTATAGCTTTTACTATAACCTCTTTAATTATATAGTTAATTATAGTAGTGGTCTATGGATATTATTTTATAATCTTTACGCTCTTTATTTTACTAATAGAATTAAACCACTAATTTATTAGCTTTAGTAATTAAGATTAACTTATAAAGATCCCTTATAAGCCCTTTAAAACCAGGCAAATAATTATATTTAGCTTGCCTACACTCTAGTACACTAGAGATTACACTTAAGGTTTAATAATAAAGCTCTATATTAACTATTAAGGGTGGAAATAACCCTCTATAAACTCTTTTAAGTATAGTTAATAGGATCTTAAGGCATTCTAGCTTAGTTTTATTAGGGTTCTAGGTAATAATTACCTTTAGCATTGTATTATTCTATTTATAGCAGTAGAATTACTAGTTACTTTCTGTTTTAAAGCGTTAATAGATGTTATTAATTATTTACTTATAAGAGAGGTTCCTATTTATTAGATAATTAAGAAAGTATTGCTTAGCATTACCTATAAGCATAATTAGAAGGGCTTTATAAAGGTATTCCTATAGAAGATTAAGCCTATTATATTTATTCTAAAAGAGATTAATCTTTAGCGTAAGAAAGTTATATATCTTTCCACTATAATAATTATTATCTTTATAGGTCTTTATAAGCTTAGTAATCTTCCTAATAATCTAATCCTCTTATTATAAAGCTAATAGTAGTGTAAATAGTGGTATTTCTTAAGGTTATAAAGGAGTATTAACTTCTAATAGTAGTTACCTTAAGGTAAATTATAAGGGATTTTAGCAAGAGGGGAATTAAGTATAGGATTAAGGGTAGAGAAAAATTTATTTAATAATAGTTACTTTTTAACTTCTTCTTTAGGCTATAGTACTTTTATTTCTTTATTAAGAATATATACTAGTAAGTTAGTAACTTTACTAGATTTGTCTTATATAATGTAAACGCTATGTTCATAAAGGATATCTTACAAATCACGCACTAAGTGTCTAGAGGCGCGTTTAAAGGTCTTAAGGGTCTAATCTTAGAGATTATCTTAGAAGTTTTCCTAGAGCTTAAGATCTCTGTATTATCCGCTATTATAGATATTAATTAGCTAAGCAAGTTAGTTATTAAGTTACTAATCCTTAGCAATCTAAGGATCTAGCTCTTTAAAGCTCCCCTAGTTAGTTATAATAATCTAGAAGTGTTTTCTAAAGTTATAGCGATAGGCTAGACTTTTTGGGTCTTTTAGGTCTAGATATTATAGGTATTGTGTTTTCTTATATTGCGTTTTTTATTAGCTAGTAAGGAGCTAATTTAATCTCTGGTTTAGAAAGGATACTTCTAGAGCTATAATTCCTGGTTAGTTAATTAGTTTTCTTGTGATGGATAATAAGATTAATTCTTCTATATAGAGGTCCTTAATAACTCTAAGATAAAAGGGGTTAATCCCTTAGAAGCCTAATAACTAGAGCTATTAATAATCTTTCTTTAGCATACTTTTATAGTTAGAACCTAAGCTAAACCTAATAGAATTATCTCTTCTTAGTAGTTCCCTAGCTTATCTGTGGTTTTCAATCACTAATTAGTGTTAGGAGGTCTCACAGAGGCAAGGGTCTAAGCACTAGTGTAATCAGGGTTAAAGTGGTAATAATTATTGATAATCTTTTTAGCTAACAGGCTACGTGGCCAAAGGTGTTAAGGGCATCGTGGGTCACGTGATTGACCCACTTGCGCGATGCACCCA
>JALAAE010000053.1:0-79578 GCA_022702365.1 Epichloe sibirici | reverse complement strand
TCCCTAACCCTAACCCTAACCCTAACCCTAACCCTAACCCTAACCCTAACCCTAACCCTAACCCTAACCCTAACCCTAACCCTAACCCTAACCCTAACCCTAACCCTAACCCTAACCCTAACACCTCCTTATTATTAATAAGTGTTCCGCTTAGTTAGTTATCTAATAGGGACTAGCGGACTACTCTGGTTAGGTTTAGTTATATAACATTTTCTTGCTTGTCCGCTGCGTAGTCATAGCTACTACCTAATCGGGTTATTATACGGTGGATTCCTAATATCTTAATCTAACTAATAGTCTATTACCCTAAAGGGAAGAGAGATTAATTTATTAAGGCTTTTAGCTTAGGGGGTGAATAATAGAGTAAAGGTTAGATTAAGGAGTTATAGCTATTAAACTGCTAGTTAGGGGTAGGTGCTTAAAAGGTTTAATCTCTGGCCTTTCCCTTTATTAGTGGGGAAAGCTCCTTTAAATATCTCGCAGCCCTCACGTGACTAGTCCGCAGCTAGCTCGCAGCTCTGTGCCCCGCTAGGCGCTACCCTCATTGATGCTATCGCCATTCCGCTCCTGACATTTATAGTTTATAAAGATTATTAACTTTAACTTTAACTTAAAGAAGTGCTTATATTTCTAGTAAAACTTAATAATAGTATATAGTTCCTATTTATAAGTACTATAATTCTACTAAGTCTTAGTGAATAGGAAAGAATTATATAAGATTAGATATAGAATCTTATCCTAAACTTAGAGCACTATATATCCTCCTCTAAATCCGCTAGTATTAGAATACATCTAAGTAGGTAAGTTAAATATATACCTATGTATGCTTAAAGCTATAGCTGCTTTATCCTTTAAGATAGAGAAAGATAATACCTTAGAATCTCCCCACTGCTAATCCACGTTACTAGTTAATCTATTAAGTAGTTAAGCGATTTTAGCATAATTCTTAATCTATTATTAGCATAGACCTATGGCTCCTAAAAATAAACAAACATTAGTCTAACGTTTTAGAGTAAGCTATTCTCTTAGTTTTATAGCTTAATCTAGTTTAATGTATATCTTCCCTCTAACTTTATAAATCTATCTAACTATAAGGATTAAACTTATCCCTAATAATACCTTTCTAAAGCTTAACTTTAGGAGGGTCTAGAGCAGTCTTAGAAGTAAGTAATCCCTAATAAATAACTACTATTCTTTAAATAAGGTATGCTTATAGAAAATGTTATCTATATAGCTGTTTAATACGCTAAGATTACTAGGCGAATAAGGTGCTATAAGGGATAGTTTTAGATATAGTGTAGGGATAGGACTTATTATAATCCTTATTACTTCTATTATTGTATACCTAGCTAATTAGGACCCTTAAGGTATCTAGGAGGGTTATAGCTAACTAAATCTAGGAACGTTAAAGGCAAACATATACCGCAGTTCCGCTGCTATAGATACTAACTAGTATGCGTGCTTAAGATTAAACACGCTATACGAATTAATCCGTGGATCTAAGAGTTAATCGTGAACCTTAGCTAATAATAGAAGCTAACTGCTAGGCATGTCCTCTATAACATAAGAGTAGTTAACAGTAAGTTATTGCTTAGCCTAAGGGTTAGACTTATCCTTTAGTACTAATACAGGTTCTGCATACTAATTAGATATCCTTCTATTCGCGGCTATAGTATACTTATATATCCCTGATTTAATTCCTTTTGTTACTAACTAATTTAACTAGTACTATTAAGGCTCTAACTATTATCTCTTTAGGGATTATACCTAGGGTTTTATATTTTCCCTTATTTAAGGTACATACACATAGAGGTCCATGGCTAGAATATTAGCAATAGATAAAGCATTTAAGTCTCTATAGGTATAAAACATCTATATAATTTCTTCTACTATAGTCTTAGGGACTAGAGGACCTAGGGTTACTCTATAGCCTTTAAACTAGGAAAATACTTCTTCTATAGGAACTTCCTAGTTTATTTCTCTCCTTTATACTCTTCGCGCAGTTAGAAACGGAAATGCTAGGGGTCCTTATACAATTAGTCCTAGCTAGTTATCTTTCGTTAGCTTTAATGTATTTCTATAGGTACTAACCTCTAAAAACGCTAGACTCTTTTTAAGCAAATTCACTTCTAATAAGTATGCATAGAGACTAAGCTAATTTATAAGTTAATATTTCTCACGCACCACTATAGGATAGGTAATTTAAGGGGCGTGCCTAGCGAACTATACTAAGGGTTTAACCTAGAAGTAAATAAAGGGGACTTCTAATAGGACTTCACTTAGTAGTTTATCCTAGGCTAATAGATACAGTTTTACAACGTGACTAGGTTATTCTAGGTAACTTAGTTTTCCAAATTATTAGAGTCTTCTAAATCTAATAAGGCTTTATCTAGCGACATATTTATATTATCCTAACCTGTATACCTCTTTAGGATTAAGGGCTTAGCTAGGCAGAGCATAACTTTCTATTAATCTAACAGAGCCACGGAAGGCCCTTTAATAGAGATAGGCTTGTCTCCCTTCTCTTTAATACTAATTAATAACTCTAAGTTCCTAATATTAAACCTTATACCTATATTATAGAGCTAAGGGAATCCTAAAATTAGGATAATTTAGTTCTTAGGCTGGTTATCTAGGGTAATAATAGCCTACACTAACTAAGTAACCCTATAGTAGGTTACCTTCATTGTCACGAAGTGAGTGACCATATTCTCTCGTCCGTTAGTGTTAATTATCTATAACCCTTAGAATCTAACTAATCCTAAGTTATAGACTAGTATGTTTTCCTCTAAAATAAAAGCGTGGGATATAATATTAATCTTAGCTCCTTAGTCTACTAGTGCTTGTCTAGGTTTAAAGTTAAACACCTATTCCTTTTAAAACCCTATATAAGCTTAAATAGTAATCCTAAATAGTTTCGCACCTGATTAATACTCTTAAAGTAGTTCCATATTATGGTTATTAGGAATTAAAGCCTTCTTAATTTTCTTAGAGACTATCTAAGTAAAATTAGCCTTAAGTAAGAATAACACTATCTTCTTCTTAGGACGCTTCTTTAAAGGAGTTATTACTTAAGATAATAGTTTTTAAAATTGTTTTATTATCTCTAGACTAATTTGCCATAGGTCTATTAATAAGATTAGAATAGAAATACGGCTTGCTAAGGCTTTCTAGTTAATAGGGCCTAGGCCCTTATGTCCCTAGATCTCACTTAGAGCCTAAGCATTTTGCTTAATCACCTTTTCTCTCACTAGAGGAGCAACTTTAGGGGTTTAATCCCTATCCTTAATAATATCGCTAATTGCCATGCCCTTTTATTTCTTTAAAGGTAGCTTAGCTTCTATAATAAGGGTTATAACCTACAAAGCTCCTTAGGCAATAGACTCTAATATCTCTTTATCAGCTATTTTTAAACTCTTTAAGAGTGGTTTTAATGGTTTATCTTTATCTGTAATATCCTTTACTTAAGCGTTTAAATTAGCTCTCCTAACTCTAAGTTTTTATAAGTTAGTAGTTACAAACTACTATAAGCCTAAGGGCTTTCGCTTAAGTTAACTAAGGCAATAATCCTTAGTTACTATTAACTTTATAATAGTTCTAGGTTTAATTAGAGCATACTAAGCTCCTATAGCGGAATTATAACTAACTTCTTTAATAACTCTAGATACATTAGCATTAGTGTGTTTATTGCTAGTTAGCTACACCTAAGTAGACCTAGCGTGAGCTTATCTAGGGACCTATAAGTTATTATTTTAAGGAGGAAGGGTTATTAATTTTAGCTAAGCAAACTCTTACTATTATAGTAAGTTATTCCTAGTTATAGTGTAATTTATAGCGTAGTGCCTAGTAATACCACACTTAAAGCAAGCACCTCCGTAAGGCAGTAGCGTAGTACTATTAATATACTAATTCCTTAACTTAGATATAGGTCTTAGATCTAATATATGCCCTTATAGACTAAAGTTTAATGCTATTATTAAGGCTTAGGGTGCTTAGGATAGTCCTATACTATTTATCTAATACTATAGTAAGTTAGTACTATTCCCTTATTAATTGCCTTAGTTAGGCCCTCTCTAACTATTTAAGGGTTTATCCTCTATATTACTATTTCCTCTACCTTATATTTAAGTCTAAGGGTAATTCCTAGACGTAGGAGTCTAACTAATAGGGGAAACTAGCTAATACCTATTAAACTAATAAGGGTTAGGGGTAGTATATATCCCTAGAAACCTAAAGTAAGGTAATAAAGGTTAAAGTTAAGTAATTAGAGCATTAATAGGAGTGGATTACTATTTGTAACCTCCTAATACCTCTATGAACCCTAGGGGTAGCTTATAGGCTTAAGATAATACCTTATTAGCAGAACATCTGCTCTAGTGTTTAATAAACTCTTCTATTAAGGTTATCTTTATATCTTATACTATAGACTTAGTAAGATTAGCCTTTGCTTCTAGGATAGTAATAGCCTATTTAATAAGCTCTTAAGCTCCTTAAAGACTATTAGTAGCTAGCACGTTCTAACTAATAGCTTTTTGCATTAGAGACTTATTATATAATCCCTGAATAAACTGATAAATAAAGTCTTAGAGGGTATAACTTTTAATTAAGGTAAGTGAGTTATTATTTATAACTAGCTTGTCTTTGCCTCTAGCATAACGAAGCATATTTAGAACCTAGGAGTAGTATATAGTAAGGGCTTTACCCTCTTCCTAACGTATTTCTATATTAGTACTAGCTTCCACTTCCTTATTAATAACCTTAGGAGGGTATCTCTCTTAAAGGGATTATTAGAGGATTGCTAAGTTAGTAGGAGATGCTATGTTTTGTTTAGCTCTAGAGACTAATAGCCTTAGCTGCTTAGAGCTATTAAGGAATGTGGCTACACCTCTATCTAAAGCTATGTTAATTGCTTAGATAAAAATATTAGGGTTAATGTCTTAACCCTTATTAATAGTCTTAAATGCCTATTATAGTTAACTTAACTAACGCCTAGCGGACGTTAAACCATTAAAAGTTCTAATATCTCTTAATAATAGTAACTTATAGGCTTCTATTGTTAAGTATCCTAATAAGGGTAGCTCTATTACTAATAGGGGTTCTAGTTTCTTAAAGAAGCCTATAAGTTAGATTATAGCCTTGTCTTTAGTTTCACTATGTGGTAGTTAGTTCTCCTGCACCGCTAGGTAGAACAGGGATAATGATTTTGATGACTTTAATAAAGCTAAGTCTAGAGGGTATACCTTAGCTATCTACGGATCCTATAGAACGTCTTGTCTAACTAGGGAATCTAGGATAATAAGACGCAGGGATTGTAATAGTTAACCAAGAGAAACAATAGGGGAGATGACAGGGGGTCTAACAGTATAACCTTGAGCAGTGATAACCTTCTAGGAGTGCTTAGGAAAGCCTCTTTTATGTAACTCCTGGCGTGGTTGCCAAAAAGGAAGCTTCGAGGAAAGGCAAAATCTAAGGACTAAAGCCTCCAAAATGAACTTGATTGATTCTCCTTTGACGATCTGTCTGATGATTGATGATTAAAGCAAAAAAATCTAGCTAGCGAGTCCCCAGCAAAAAATTTTGATATGGGTGTGGTGGGGCGCTCCTGCCCATCTCATCCCGCATAAAATTAAAGTTTAAACCAGTCAACCACACTGGGGGTACTAGAAATCGGAGCGGCATCACAAATAACCATTGCCAGGTCGACAAGTACATTTTTCCTCGGAAATCAAGGTCTCCGTGCACGAGAACAAACGGCCCTTTGTCGTATGTAAGCCAATTTTTGACAATGAGACGCTGAAATTGTTAATGGGTGTAGAGCAACAAGCGATCGCGAAGCTAGTCAGTTGTACATCCGGTTTATTAAAGTGATTTTGAGAAAGCTTTACAAGGGCTTTTAGAAAGCCGCTCGCTACCCTAATTTTGGTTTTGAGTTCATGATCTTATCTGGCCGATACCCCCAAGTTGCTGTCGAGCCGTGATTGATCTGCCCATGATGATGATTTTGTTCACATCATGGGAACGGCTTGGATAGCCTAATGCTCCGATCTTAGCGAACTCAAGTTGCCTCAATTGCAGAAGTAAGTTGCCTATTTGACCTTTTGCACCGTCCTTCGTGGTGTTTTTTTTTGCCGCTTTGGAATCCGAGCTGGTGAAACGGCTTCCCTTGGCCAAACTCCACAATGGTGAAGGGACTTTTGATAATATTATCATCCTTCAAAGAGTAAGCATGCATAAGTGGCACAGAAATGTCATTTTAGGCGGAGACATAGCTGCCCTTTGTGTCAATTGATTTTTCGCTGTCTCACGAGTCGTGAATGACAAATAGCGAAGCTCACTTCATTGTGGCTACTCCCGAATTTAAGCTCTCAGCTACCCACGGATTCATGCCGGGTATCGGCACTCGAATGACCCATCTCTCGGAAATTGAGGAATCAAAATGAACAAACACGCAGGCATTGAAGCTGCTGTGCTTGACGAACCGGACATGGTTGTCCGGTTTGAATGGCTTACAAGTCAGTTTTTTTTTGATGAAGGGATGTAGCCAGGGCGCAAAACTGATCAAGTCAACTTTCAAATTCATCAATGAAGCAATGGCGCCGTTATCGTGCTTGCGCTGCGCTGATGCTATTCATTTTCTCTTGTTTTTGCTGATCTAGTTGGGTTGCATCTGCCAAGGTGAAGGGGCGGCAACGAGGGACTCTTGGAAGCACACGTGCTGCCCGTCGCGTGTAGCCTGCGTCAAATTGTCTTTTCGTCCCAAGCTTTGAAGTGGGTACCTTCTTCGATGCTCATTATTTGCGTTGAACGTACCATCCACCTGCCCCCGCGCATTCCGGCGGAAAGTTTATCGGAACATGGTGATGTCAATCACTACTGAGAGTATATTGGTTTCTGTACTAAAGTTTATTAGGAAGACGTGGAATATGTACAAGAAAGATGGGACAACGGAACGCCGGGAGTCCATGGCCCGACCATCAAAGCTGAGGGCCGGTTCATCATGTGGAAGGACTGTAAGATAGCAGAATGGATCAAGGACGGAGATGACGGAGGGGAAGTAATATCACTGTCAAATCAAGCCAGGGTGCCACTGAGCTATTTATATTATCTGCATGGCGGCTAGCTTGGAGAATGTTAAACCACAAGGGGGGCTCTAACCGTGTCATCGCACTTGCGTCAAGTGCTATTTGCAGTTGGTTGAAGGGACCCATACCAAAATTCATACTCACTCTTCGTGTCAGGCTTTGGCCCGCCTGGACCTCTATACGGCGCCCTGGGACGGGGTTTGTCTTTTTGTAATAATGCACATTATATAGGGTTTTACCTTTTTATAATGAAGGTTTGTGTTGGTTTATAGATTTAGCAGTTCGTAGGGCTGTGCTAGGATGCAATTAACTTTTAGTAAACTGAATCCCCTTCTGACTGGTAGGCGAGCTAGATGATTGTCTGGAGCGCTTGGGACGAGTGATGTCGACCCCATCCATGACTGACATTTGAAGTGAAGCTTGACAAAAAGCTCATTGATGGGTCATCATGGCCTGTGACGGCGACTTCTTGGCTTAAATTTTGCGAAGCTTTCAAGTTGTAGGGATCCTGGGGAGTAGAGGCCGCCTCCCTTCCATCATCGCTGTTTTCGACACAGGTTTCGGCAATATGCTGCTGAAGGTCGTCATGGGAACCTTGCCATGCTGTGGAGTCCGGATGATGAATAGGTCCGTATGGGTCGCTGTCTTGACGTATATATCTCGTTAGTACATCCCGCCGGAGCCAATGGCATTGCTTGTGACGTTTTCGCGTTGGCGGTCTGAATGAAAACATCTCGTTGTCATTGAGACATGTCCCTGGCGTTTCTGAATGCATTTACTCCACGTCGAAAGGTATCAATATTACCAGTCATTTGCCAACTTTCAATCTGCATCATGTGATACTCCGGCCGCTCCCCTTGGAAGGTCGGACCAGTGATGTGATGGGCGTACAACTGAAGCGTGCCAGTCCCAGCGTGGTAGGTAGAACTAAATGCGCGGGTATTGCTGTCGAATACTGGCTCTTCTTCGCCGTAATTCTGTAGGCTTTGCATGGCGCGAGCCCCAAAGGCTCCATCTAGGCATGCCTGCCGTTTAGCCACATCAGCACCTCCACGCGGCGCTTTGGCCTTAACGAAGAAGTTGAGCGCCAGTGAGGCACGTCTGTGGCTTGTCGGTGTGAAATTTCTGCTAAGATCCCATCGGACTGTCTTGTGGACGGTTGTTGGGTAAGATCCATCGTACAGGTCAGGCACCGCGTCAACCGTGGTCCCGTCACTTATTGAATCGAGGTTGCTGAAGGGAAGTTTTCCCCTCGCTCGGGATGTCGGCGTTGCCTTGTATTGCCGGAAGTATATCACTCATAACCTTGCCTTCAGAAATTACGCGGTCATTGACCAGCGCGAAGTTTTTGAAAGCTGAGCGGGCGAAGCGAGATGGTAAAAGAGATGCCCGAGGAGCCGACAACGCTTTAAATGATGTAGTCTAGGTTGCTAGGCTCTGGTATCGGGTCATCGTCGGGATACTCATACCCTTTTGGGTTTTTTTTTTTTGTCGACAAGATTCGGCTCGAAATCCTTGTTATATCCAAATGATCGTTTGGACTTGGACGAAGCCTTGTTGCCGACGTGGACAGTGTACGTTGACTCGAGGATCTCGAGGAACGGTGAGCGCTCATTCGTGCGGCGTGCTTCGGTTCGGGATACTAAGTAGGCATTACCTTAGATTTGATGTTTGGCGCGTGTTAAAAGAACAGACTTACAGCTCGTAGATCGCGAAGGTCCGGGCCGCCGCGTCTTGCAAATCACACAAGACTTGTTGGTATCACACCAACTGGAGCTGCAGATGATTCAAGAACAGGTTGTCCCAAAATTTCGTTGGAACGTTAGAGGCGTTGCGCTCAGTAGTGGTCGACTTGACCCTTTCCGCTAAAGGGCTTTCTTGTGAGTGATTGTCAGCGTTCCGTGTCTATCGATTCTGCAAGCTCGCCATGGAACATTACAGAGAACTTGAGGAGAGAGAGGCATTTGGGAATCATTCGTTCGATCTTGCTGCAGACAGGAACGGGGCGCGTAGAAATACGACACGATTGGCCGACTGGGAACACGACCGGTTGCTGATCACGTGAACTAGTTTGTCGTACGGATCAGCCGCCCATTCTGTTGGTGAGGGATAGAGTTTCAGAGCGGGCGTCATTCAGATCGAGTCTTTTGACGTCTTTTGCCGAGGCATGTAGCATGTGAAATTCACGGAGCAATTCGATCAGGGGGGGGTAGAGTGGACCTGGCCGGGCCATCGTGATTCGATATTCGGTACCTAACATTATGGCTAGAGGGGCAAGGCATCTAGTTTTAGTTAACAAGTAAAGATGAGCTAAAGTGAAGCAAAGATTTAGTGTACTAGTCTTATAGTTTATATCAAGTAAAAAAAAAAAGTCATTAATAAAGTACAGTTTGGGTAATTTGTGAGCTAGCACGCGGTATACGGTATATCTAACTAAGGCTTTTCCGCCATGTTATAGCGCATTTGCCCCCTGAAAAAACCATGTGAGAAATTTTTCGGACAAACCCGTAAGGCGCTTGTGACGGGACTCACAGTACCTATAATAAGTAATTGTAATTGTAAGGTGCAATGTCAGCAGCGGCTAGCATTGGCGGATCTTTTGGTCTACTGGGGAATTCCAGCACACCTTCTGAGTTCTCACATTGGGACTGCGTATAAAAGCGTAGTTTATTTTTGATCCTTGTTCAACCTACTTAATTGAGAGAACTCTTCTTTACTAAGCCTCGATCAATACAGTACTCTGGGATGTAGCGTCCATAACTGGGGCAGGCACGGGTTCATCTTCTCCGTCTTCTTTCATCCCTCCTAGAATCATTGACTTTGGCGCCATGGCCTGCCATAGCTCCGGGTCGGTGAAAGCTTTGAATTTCTCGTCATGCCACTGTCCGGCGGTGATAGCGCGGCCCTCCGAGTCTATAAACATGGTATCGTCTTCGGCGCGTAGGAAGTAAGCAATCGAGTAACGGTGCTCGGTAGGATCAAATGGCACGACGCGGTGAATGCAGCTTTGGAACTTCATCCCACTTGCAAATCGCAGAGCGTCACCCACGTGCACAAACGCGCAACCTGGCTTTGGCGCCACAAAGCCCATCTCGCGCGCGCCGCAGGAACCGGGTGGGCGAATCTGCAGGCCCCATTGCTCGCTGAAAAGAAGAGTAAGAGTGCTGATATCAGTGTGCTTCTGATGCCCGATGCGGTTTTGGCCTGCCAGCTCGGACGGAAGGTAGTGCATCATGGAGAGCTATATGTTAATTACATCCGAGAGTTAGTCCGAGGAAAACAGCCACGTACGGAGTATTTGTAGGAAGAAAGTGCCCAAGACGAAGACAAGATGGGAAGAAACGTACTGTGGTGGTGGACGGTCGTTCGTTGCGGTGCGAGTTCTCGAATCGCCCGGCGCCCGTCAGGTGGAGGCCGGTAGAGAGCGCCGATAGGATTACCTTGGTGACGGTGTTGCAGCTACCGATGGCGTTCTCCAGGATCTGTAGATCGCCGCTGTTCTTGACCGGGGTCGGAATCTTGGGACTGTCTCGCTGAATCTCGTCGCGAGATACCTTGAGCATCTCATACCCATCCTTGGTGCCGGCCGCAACACCAGTGCGGCTACCCACGGGCTCGTACCTGTAACAATAGGAGGTTGTTTAGAATAATAGCGCATGATTTGCAGGACAGAGGCAGGTAACAAACCCCAAGTGTGAGGATATCAATCCAAACTCGTTCTTGGCCTCGATTGGGGCGTCAAAGAAACGCTTCATCAGCTTGAGCGTCTCCTGCTGGTCGGCAAGCATCCGGCGCCCATCGATGCCTTGGAGATCAAGGTAGAAGTAGCCATCTTCCAAGCAGGCATTGACCACCTTGTCAACCTCGCCCGGGTCCTGGGAAAGCAAGAGCCCATAGTTGATGGTCTGCATTGACCAAACAGGTACATTCTTGCCCATCCACTCAACGGTCTGCGGGGGATCAATGACGGGTGCCATGGTAGTGTGTATATCTTTGTTCTGTCAACTGAGGTTGATCAGGGGTCAGAGGTCAGAGGGCAGGCTGGCGAATATCAAGACCAAGTGGCTCTTTTATAGGCAAAGTGAGGTATATGCTAGTCCTACTCGCGTCCTCAATAGCTCCGTAAGTACCTAGCTCCCTGTACTTGAAACTAAGCCGCGAGAGGCAATTTCGATCAACCCCGCTTCCGCAAACATATGTATGTACATAAAGCGGGGAGGAGTTTACGGCCTACTCCTTGGGTGCTAGCGCTAGTACAAAACCAAGCACCGGACCTCGATGCTTTGCCGAGAGTCGTAAGCTTGGTACGCGGCATCTTCAAACGCTGAGTGTGGCGACCTGCGAGCCACCGACTTGTCCGAGTCAAAGCACTTGATGAGCAGCACGTCCCGAGGTGTCATGCAGTGCTTGAAAAACCACTGGTGGCTTGGATTGTGACGGACAACCCAGGACTCGCCCACGAAATCATCCTCAACCATCTCAGCGCCGACAAGATCGGAATCGGACACAGATCTAGCATCAGCCACGGCGATGGGGTCCTTGAAGATGGGCTGAATTGGCCGCCAGACGTTGATGATTTGGTACCGTCGGTCGACCAACTCGTCGGCCTCTGCGGGGAACTCCCAACGCAGCCGCCGCTCCGCACCATCATACGACTGGTCGACGTGGGCTCGAGTCACAGGCCCACGGTTGGCGAGGTTGTGCAGGCCCAGGTGGTGCCACTGGGTTGGACCGCGTCGCACCTTGTGGTTGAAGATTCTGACGGCTCGCGCGCCGGTGACGGTCTTTATAAGCTGCTCACACTCTTGGTAGTACGTAGTTTGGATCTGCTCGTCGTTGGCAAAGGTTTCCTCAAGACTTTTGTGTCGGCAGTATTGGAATCCGTGGCAATCGAGCGTGTATTGATCTTCGTTGCCGCTCACGTCGGAAACGCTAAAACCCCAGGCTTTGTGTGGCCGTTTGTTGCTGATTCTTCCCCTGCCGATGAAGATGGGCGTTGGATTAGAGCCATCACCCGGGTCGTCCCAGTAGTTGAACGTGGTCGCCACATTATGCTTGACCTTGTCATCAGTTTGCATTGCTTTTTCGTGCAATCCCCGTCTGCGGCAACAAAATAGGTACAGTAGACAAAAAAGAGCAAGGTGCGCTAAAAGATGGTAGCAAAGAGCAGGGCGAAGAACAAGACATGCAGAAATTAGCAAGTAGCCCCGCTGACTCAGCCTGGCTTACTCAGACGTCGATGACCAACCATCATCCAACACCTCCCTCCGAGCTTTCTTTTGTTGACCACCCCACAACATCATGGAAGACGGATTCGTTCTCGTGACCAACCCTTGCCATGATGGACAAGAATGGTACGCGGCTCACGAGGTCCTGCGCGACATTGACCATTTTGTCGATGCTTTGAGCCCTTCCCTGTGGCCGCTGAACTGCCTTCTCCACGACAACCCCGAGTTGGCTTACAACGAACACAGGGCCCATGATGCCTTGACCAGGTTCATGAAGTCGCAAGAGGGCTGGCATGTCACTTGTTCGGCATATGGGATGGAGACGGCATGGGTGGCAGTGTTCAGCAGCGGCCGGCCCGGGCCTGCGGTTTCATTCAATGCAGAAATGGGTATCGCACACCATGCCCTCTCGAGTCTCTGACTCTCTCTACGGAGTACCTTTGGCGAGGGTTCGATTTCGCACGATACATGCTGACCAGATGCCCTCTCTAGACGCACTCCCGGATTTAGGCCATGCCTGTGGGCACAATCTCATCGCCATGGTCTCGCTGGCCGCTGGCCTTGCCACTGCCGAAACGATGCGCCGCCGCCATCTCCCCGGCAAGGTTGTCATTATCGGCACACCAGCCGAAGAAGGCGGCGGCGGCGGCAAGATCAGGTGCCTCGAGGCAGGCGCCTACAGAGATGTCGACGTGTCACTCATATCGCATCCAGGGATTCTGCACAACAGTCCACTTGTTCGGACGACAGCATACACTCATCTGGACGTCGCCTACCACGGCCGTGCAGCTCATGCGGCCAACAGTCCGTGGCTGGGCATCAATGCGCTCGACGCTCTTGTTGTCGCCTACAACGCCATCTCCGTGTTGCGCCAGCAGACGAGGCCCGACGATGTCATCGGTGTGCAGATAACAAATGGAGGGAATAAGCCCAACGTCATTCACGAGCACGCCGCCGGCGCTGTCGTACTTCGCGCCGCTTCCGCGACCCGGCTCAAAGAATTGCAGCGCAAGGTTGAGGCGTGTCTCAAGGCTGGGGCCGAAGCCACGGGGGCGAGAGTAACGGTTGATGTTCTACCTGGCTACATGGATCATGTCCCCAATCGAGTGCTCGCGGCATCGTACAGACGACACTGGGAGAACTTGCCCAATGTGCCTGGCCCGCCCTTGCCGCCCCTGGAACAGCCCACGTGGGTCAAGGCCAGTACGGATCAGGGGGATTTGAGTCATGCTTTGCCGAGTATGAACGTGAGCTTTGCTATTCCCCCCGGTGCAGAAGCGGGGCAACCGCATAGTTCCGATTTCGAGAAGGCAGCTGGGACCAAGGAAGCGTTTGACAGAGCCATGAGGGTGGCTAAGGCCATGGCTGGGACGGCGCTCGACGTGTTTCTAACGCCTGGTTTGTTGAAAAGAATACGGGAGCAATGGAGGTGTGATGTGAGCGAGCAAACCATTAAAGAATGTGTACCATAAAAATGCTAGACTAATCAACTTGAACATGCGATACAGTTCCATTTCATCTGAAAGCCAACCGTCGTCTTCCTATCCTTATTGCTCTGTCCAGGCCCCGGCAAGTCTGGTCTTTTTAAGAACCAGTGCTGCCAAATCTTTGAGTTTCCCACTTGTCAACAACTCCAACACTTGCAAGTGCGCCTGCAGCTCCTTGCCAATCCAGTTGCGAAGCTCGATGGCGTTCAACGAGTCCAGTCCAAATGCCGTGATTGACGTGGACGTCTTTTGAGCCTCCAGATCCTCTGGCGCCAGCATGAGGATGGATGCCAGCTTGCCGCCGAGCTCCGAGGCGACCAGCTCGACTGCGTCATCGAGGCTAGGTGTACGTTTCAATCTATCTGCAACAGACAGATCGGATGCTGCTGATGCAGTGCAGACGAGAGATGCGAGGGCCTTCTCTCGGAGAGACGAGAACTTGCCATCATCTGCCCAGTATGGCAATGACGTGTTCGAGGCAAGGTCCAGCCCGGTAATGCATTGACCGTCGTTTATCTGCCCATGGATGGCTGCGTCGACGAGCGCCAAAACTTCCGTCTCGGACATGGAGCTTCCAGAAATGTTTTTGAGCACTTCCGATTTTCTCGCGGCATTGGTTGCCAGATAGCCCACATCTTCAACAGCTGACAAGTTGAGCGAGGTCCCGGCCCGGCCGTTTTGACGACGGTGGCGTGCCAAAGCATCGAGGAACGTGTTGGCTCCGGCATAGGCGGCTTGACCTCGATTGCCAACAATGCCAGCAATGGACGAGAGAAGGACAAAGAAATCCATCTCGTCGTTCCGCAAGGCCTTGTCAAAATTTAGCGCGCCACGGATTTTGGACCTCACCACGTCGTCGTAGTCCTGAAAAGTCATCTTCTCGAAAAGGACATCCTGTGAATAGTGAACACGTTAGCAATGCTTTCGTTTCACTTTACACTTCACTTCCCATCACCCAATCAAACGACCTCGCAACTTACCCTCAGCACCATGGCCGCATGGATGACACCACGAATTGGTGGCAGCGACAGCCGAAGCTTGGACAACAAGGATGACACGTTTTCTTCATCGGCGACGTCGCATCTCTCCACGTAAATGCTTGCCCCCCGCGTCTTGCTCTCTTGTGTCAGCCTCTCAATGTCAGGCGTGGTGGTTCCGCTTCGCGACAGTAGAACAACATGGCCTGCGCCTTGCCGGATGAGCTGACCAGCGATAGCACAGCCAATTCCGCCGGTGCCACCAATGATCAAATAAGTCGCCTCTTTTTTGACAGTGCCAGCAGCAGGTTTAGGATGGGTAGCCTTGAGCACGCATATTAGAACATGAGAGTTGGCGGCTGATGTTACGGAGAGAAAAAAAAAGAAAAGAAAAAAACATACCTTTACTTGAGCTGGTTGAGAATGATCAACAACAAGCTTCCCAGATGTCTTACCACTTTGCAATTTTCTGAGAGAGATTTCAACCTGATCCATCGTTGTTTCCATGATGGGGCCAATTGGGCAAATTATCTTCCGTCTCACCAAATTCATGACATTGCTCATAATTCGACTCATCAGTTTTGGTCGCTCAGTAGCGACAAGCGTCAAGTCAACTGAGCTGAAGGTACAATTTGAATCGAACTTGATCATGTCAAGTCGGCTGTTGGACGTAATGTCTCTCTTGCCGATCTCAATAAAGCGTCCAAAGGGGGCCAAGCTGGCCCACGATTCCCGCAATAGGTCGCCAGCCAGGGAGTTGATTACGACGTCAACACCTCTGCCCCCGGTGGCATAGCGGACCGCAGGGCCGAATTCGCTATCCCGACTGTACAACACTCGAGATTCAGGGATCCCATATGAATCAACGAGAAGCTGCTTCTTCTCCGCGGAACCAACCGTGGCATATATCTCGGCGCCGATCATCTGCGCTAGCTGGATCGCGGCCTGGCCAACGCCGCCCGACGCTGCATGAATAAGAATAGACTCCCCGGGTTGAAGTTGGGCCAAATCGACAATAGCGTAGTAAGCTGTACAGTATACCACGGGAATCGAGGCAGCGATTCCAAACGACATATCTCGTGGTATGACGGCAGCGCTACTGGCGCGGCAGCGAGCAAAGGTTCCATAAGAACCGAAAGGGACGGCGCAGACGCGATCCCCAATAGCCAGGGAGGTGACGTTGGAGCCTATCCGGGCCACGACGCCGCTACATTCAACCCCGATGTAAGGACTGGGAAGCTGTCCCATTGCGATGACGACATCCTTGAAGTTGATGCCAGTGCAGGCTACATGAATTTCAATCTCATCGTCAGCCAAAGCTGATACCGGATCATCTGTCCAGAAGAGAGAATTAAGAGCGCCTGCGGTGCCCACTACCATTTTGAGCCTTCTGTCGACTTGCTGAAAGTTCTGCTCATATGGTAGCAAAGGCCGAGTTTTGCGGAATATGCTCGTGTTGAGAGTGTCGTCTGGAGTGATTCGAGGGACGGCAAGCTGACCATTCTGTTCGTAGAATTCAAAATGCAGGGGTGCACCATCCTGTGGAGTATCTGTGTAAGTTTCGAATGCAGAGAGAATCAGTTCAGCTTGCGAGGATGTATCGAGCGATGAGTTTGGATCCATGTCCAACGTAGCCAGCGCCTTGGTTGTTTCAGATCTCACACTTCTGAAGATACCCTGAGCCACATTTCTATCCGGATTCGAGGCAGCACTATAGGCGCCCGAGGTCACCCAAAGGACTGACGAACATTGGAGCAAAAGATTTTGCAGCGTTGAAAATGTCGAATCTGTCATCTTGGAAAGCAATGAATGGTCCATCTCGTCTAGACAAACATAATGGGACGACGAGTCTGGTCGAAGTTGAGCGAATGGGCAGACTTCGGCATCCACACCTGTAAGTCGTTCCACTTTCAGTAGAAGCGAGGTCACCAAAGCGTCGGTTTGGACTCTATCGGTGACAACAACCACCTTCGCCCCCTTAGCACTGCTGGATGGGGACGACGAGGGCTGCGTTGCCGCCGTTGAGTGATGGCCATTGATGCCATTGGTACTGTGGACCACCCCGTTCACCACTTGCGAAAGCGATTCATCATGATGGTCTTGAGATGCTTCATCATGACTGGCTGACGATTCACTCTTGTCGTGGACGCCATTCGTAACAACTGGGTTTGGTGACGGACAACTGCGATGAACAGCTTCCCACTGAATCTTGTAGCATAATGACCTGGGCTTGTGCTCTTCGCCGAGGTCGCTGTTCACGGGGCTTACCTTGAATCCCTCCACTGTGACGACGGGCTCTACACACGAAGGGTGCCATGCCTCGACGTTATACTCCGACGGCCCATGGCTGGAGCGATCCGTGTAGCCATAGGCGATGGTCTCAACCATTTCCCCCGGGGCATGGGGGAAAGCCGTGCTAATTTCAATACTGCCTATAGCTGATGGCATGAAAAGGAATGGCATTGTACCAGATCCTGCACCCAGGAGGGGAAATATGGCTTGTAAAATCATGTCCATGAGAGACGTCGGCACTTTGCAAGGTGTCTCATGTCGCCAAGGCATGGATGAGGCAGTGTCGATGACAGTCGCCATCCCAAAACAGTAGTCGCCTCGCAGGGTCAAATGTTTGGCAGTGTTGTAAAAAGCGTGGCCGTACTCGGCTCCGCGGGCAGCAAGCTCCGTGTACATTGCGTCGAGGGCAACGGGGACTCCCTGGCCAGCAGCATGGGCTTCCGTGCGTCGAGTGTAGGCGCCCTGGAATCTTGAAGAGTTCACGGCATTGGCACCACGCAACTTCTTGACCGAGACCAAACCGCGGCAGTGCTCGAGCCAGCCCCTGTTGGGAGACCAGGAGGAGATGAAGAATTCATCCCAGTCGTTGGACAGTGACCTGGTGCCCTCGGTATATGGCCTAAGACTAACGACAGTCTCGTAAGCTGTCGCGCTGTCCATGATCAAAGCTTTGGACGCTTGGACCTCCCGCAGATGAAAGGAGCCCATGTCTTTGATTTGCGTGTGCCGAAGCTGTGCTCGCTGGCATGCAGCCTCGACAGCCATGCAAATGTAGCCGGTCAATGGGAACGTCACAAGGGACTGCATGCGGTGATCCTTGAGCCACGGCACGTCATCGAGAGACAGCACGTTGCGCCATGTGAGCTCCGAGTCTGTGTAGTTGTGATCGAGTGTGCCGAGGATATCATGTCGAGCAAACGGCTTCAGGCGGTGCTGTTTGCTAGCGCGCGACTCGTACCAGTAGCTGCTCCTGTGCCATGGATATGGAGGGAAGTCGGTGATGAGGTTTGGCTTTTCCGCGGTGTTGGTCTGATTGATTTCTCCAAACTTGACGGCATGTCCTTGTGAGAATAGCTTCCCGGCGAGATCGATCAACGCGACGGCGCTGTTTTGGTTTCGGACGAGTGTCGGAAGATATCCAACATCGCCAACAGCTTGGGGACCGATTGCTCGCAGCGTCTGCTTGATGGGGCCCTCGAGTGCCGAGTGCGGTCCTATTTCGATGACGACGTCTGGTTTCTCCTTCTCGTACATGGCCTGGAGCGCCGACGAGAAAAGAACAGGCTTGACCAGGTTGTTCACCCAGTATGATGGACCCAGTTCCTCGGAATCGTTGTACTTTCCAACAAGGGACGAGTAGAATGCCACATCTGGCTTGCAGGCCCTTGGCGTCATGTCCTTGATGGCATCGAGATAATCTTCTGCGATGAGTCCCATGTGCGGAGAGTGGTATGCGACATCAACTCGCAATTTGCGGTTGAATACCCCGTCCCTTTCGAGCTCGGCAGCAAGCTGTTCGATTTCCTTGTCGTCGCCTGATACCGTCGTCGAACTTGGTGAGTTGTGACACGCCGCGGTCAATTCGTACAGCCCCAAGAGCTTGATTCGTTGCTGTACGTCTTTCGCGTCACACCCGACGGCCAGCATTGCTCCTTTAAGCTCTGGATGTCGCGTCTTGGACAAAATCGCCATCTGCCCTCTGTGGTACGCGGCCGACATGGCATCGTCAAGCGTGATGGCTCCGGCGGCATACGCTGCCGCGATTTCGCCACTGGAGTGCCCGATAACCATGATTGGCTTCACATCCCACGACGACAACAAATCAGTCAGGGCAAGCTGAACAGCCGTGCATGATGGCTGAGACAAGTATGCCAGACCAACGTTGGACTCGTCCTTGGCCTTGAAAAGCTCGTCGACCAGCGAAAACTCGGCTCCCAGCTTCTCCAGACACGCCGCTGCGGCATGCATCGTACTGGCAAAAACGGGGTAGGCGTCCATGAGCTCTAGGCCCATCTGCGCCCACTGAGCGCCCTGGCCAGTGTAAACGAACCCGATTCTGAGATTGCTGGAAACGGCTCGTCTAGGCAGACTTGTAGCACTGTTTAGCGCGATGGCAAGGTCGTTGGAGGATGCCGCTGTGATGGTCAGTCGCCAGGGAAAATGTGACCTTCTTTCGCACAAGGTGTAGGCAATGTCGTTGAAGATGCGCTTCTCGAAGATTTCCGGACGTTGCTCAAGGTAGACGCCGAGCTGGGAGGCCATGCTTTTGACAGAGATTTCGTCACTGGCAGACAAAACGAACAGCTTCGGGCCGCTTTTTCCGCCGCCTGCCGAGTCAGTCAAGGACGGCGGCAACCTCTCCAATACTGCGTGTGCGTTTGATCCACCGAAACCAAAGTTGTTGATGCTGATGAAGCGTTTGTCCTTTGGCCATGGACGAAGGGTCACAGGTACCTTGACATTCCACTGCTCCAGCGGGATCGCCTCATTCGCTTTCTCGAAGTTGACATTGGGCAGTATAAATCCCTTCTCAAGCATAAGGCATGCTTTGATGATGGAGATGATGCCACTCGCACTCTCCAAGTGACCTATGTTGGACTTGACTGAACCCATGAATAGCGGTGCTCGCTTTGTTCGGCCATCACCAAACACTCGGTGCAAGGCATAGGCTTCGATGGGATCGCCCACTTTCGTCCCAGTCCCATGAGCTTCAATGAAGCCGGTGTCCTTCGGTGATATATTCGCTCGCTCGTAAACTTCTCGGATCAACTGTTCTTGTGCTTCGCCGCTTGGAGTCGTTAATCCTTCAAGGCAATCAGTCAACTAGTCACATCAGGACGTGACCATGTACAAACATACCGACTGTTTTGCCGTCCTGGTTCGTACCAGTGTTGGTAATTATGCATCTTATCTTGTCGTTGTCCTTCAGAGCCTGCTCGAGCGGTTTCAACACAAGACAACCGACGCCCTCGCCTCGGGCGAAACCAGATTTTGCCCGGTGATCGAAAGAGAATGTCTTTCCATGATTGTTGAAAATCCTAATAAAAAAAACCGTCAGAAATGTGTACAGAGTACGAGTACGAGTGCGGTGAAAATTACCCTAGCATTGACATGGAAATCATATCGTCGGGCTGTAAGTGTAAGCTGCAGCCTGCCACAATGACCAACTTGGTCTCGCCAGAACGAAGGCTTTGCACAGCCGCATGCAACGCGTACAGGCTGGATGAACAAGCCGTGTCTATCGCGAGACATGGCCCACGAAAGTTGAAGTAATGGGAGATTCGAGCAGCCTGTATACACTGATGGTTGCCAGTGCAGTCGAACAGAGGTACGTGATTCAAGTCCCGTAGCGTGCCCAATCTGTAGCTCGAGGTATTCGCTCCCGCAAAGACGCCAACGCTCGCACCGGAGAGGCTCTCCTTTGGGATTCCCGCGCTCTCGAGCGCTTCGTATGTGCATTCCAACAGTTGCCGTTGTTGTGGATCTATGCCGTGTTAGTCAGTGACGTCATGTAGCAACGGTGGTTGGTTGTCGACTGCACTCTACCCATTGCGATTGCTTCCTGCTCTGTTATATTGAAGAATGGTGCGTCAAACTGTGACAAATCCTTGTCAAGGAAATAGCCGCTTCTCACGTTGAAGCAGCCCTTCTTCTGGGGATTCGGATGGTAATATGCATCGACAGAGAACCTGTTCTCGGGGATGGAACCCCAACCGTCCCTGGATCGAGATATCATTGTCCAAAGGTCTTCTGGAGATGTCACGCCGCCCGACAGGCGGCATGACATGCCCACGATGGCAATTCGCTCCGGCGCAGACATGATGTGGTTTGTATTTTTTTCGCGTATAACTGGGGTATCAAAATAAAGGAAAAGGAAAAAGGGTGTAGAGAAATAGAGGAATAGAGAAATATGTATGTATGTATATATGTATGTATGTATGTATACGCGTATATACAGAGCACATCGGCTGCTTTGATATGTGACGACGAACGGTCGCTCTGTATTACGGACAGAAAGGTCTTTTAAATGGCCACCACTCCCTTCCCCAGCTTGTTACTGTGTTTCCCTTCATTTTCTTTAAAGTTCACCGACCTTGCCACCTGATCCTCCTTTGACAAGATAGCGTCGGCATCACTACAATTTCTACAACACTTTGACCCATGTAAGCAGAGTGAATCGATGCAGCCGCCAGGGTTACACTCGCCTGTTCCACAATCATGCAATCTTGTTCTGGATCCTCACATGGGATCACAAGCCACTTGGTATGGTAATATGTCCACCGTCGTGCCACCGAGGCTTCCTGGGACGGGCGCCAGACGAGCCAATTGAGCGAGCCATTGAGCTCTTGTGATAGCTCGCCCAATGACTGACTTAATAATTCGTCACCGCGTGACCGCGTGCCAGTAAATGGCGTTAAGCAGACGGTGTTTTGCCCTAATAGAGCTCCATCATCCACCATGTGTACGATGTACTGGGTAGATACTCCGTATCCTTGCCACGTTATGTCGTAGCCATGTACTCTTTCATCTTTCGGCCAATCTCATTGGTGCCCCAGATTGGATCAATTGGGCTGGGGAGGCCCGCTTCTTCAACTCCGGGGGCCTGGCCTTGCCTTGCCGAGAAGAGATTCGATTGTCTGTGAATCGAGGCTAGTGCAGCGGCCATGTGCCATGTGGCGTCACTTCGCGTCTCGACCCCTGGATCATGGCACTCAGTCCTGACGAGGGATCAACAACTCCGGGCCTCGGCAGATGATCGAGAACGCCAAGAAGTAGTCCACGGACATCAATTGATGTCTCTTTACTAGACTTGGCGCGCCTCTGGTAGAGTAACAATTACACTGTAACCCCTGAATGGTTTTACAAATCTACTTGCTCCACATAGGACAGCAAATACATCTTTTTCTTCTTAAATCACTAAAAATTCAAGGTACCTACTAATCCTAGCCCCCCGCCACCCTATCTACTATTTGACGCCTGATTGGCTCGTGTAGTGTGAGTTTGTAAAATGATTCAGGGGGTTTAGTATACTTATGGAAGTTATCAAATCTGTGCTCTAGGATCATGTGCGAGGGGAAGGCAGGATGCAGGATGCAGGATGCAATCAATATCCCGTATTGTCTCCGCTCTGCATTCTGATGCACGGTTCACTTCTCCTTATCAGACCAAACGTGCGAGATGACAGGAGCTTGTGAAAGCCGAACTTTTGATGATGATGATGTGACTATGCTCTACAGGATAATCGATAGCCACCAGCCGTCCATGGTTCTCTAATAAAACCTCCCACGTCCTTTCGCCTGCAGGCATACATTCCAGATCATCTTCGCTCAAACCCAAACAACAACCACTACCAGCTTCACAATCACCATGACTATCCTCTGCCTTCACGGCGCGTATGGTAGTGCATCGGTATGCGCCACTCTGGGGAGGCTTTTGGCCCAGTTACTAATAAAATGACCAGCATTTTAGAACTCAGTTGGGCCCTTTCGTAGACGCGGTACAAAAGGCCGGTTCAGAGCGGTTCAAATGGATCAACGGCGACCACAATGCAACGCCACCACCTGGGTTCGATGAATACTTTGGCCCTGGGCCGCTATACAGATTCATTGATTATGACGGCGTCAGTATGCTAGATGATCTTCTATTAAAGCTTCGTGAATTTCCCCAAGGGGCTACGGCCGAGGAGACACTACGAAAGTTGCTTGGCGATCAGAAGCAATACGATGCTCGACCAGTAAAGAACACCATGGAGAAACTGATTCAACTTCTGGATGACGATCCAGAAATCACTGTAAGAAGGCGCACGCTATACAAATGAGACTCGAGTTCCGTCTTCTAATTTCTTCAGGGCATACTTGGCTACTCTGAAGGTGCCACGGTGGCCGCCAGCTTGATATTAGAAGAGAAGCGCCGATTCGAGGAGGAGGGGCGTCCCCGGCGAATCAAGGCATGTAATTCGAGATGAACGAGGACCTTACCTTGACCATTTGTTCCGCTAACAGTCCTTAAGAACGCAGTTTTCTTCGCTGGCTGGCCACCAGTCCGTCTTGGGGGTGAGAAACTGGAGTTCCTCCTTGCCGACGAGTGCGAGAACGTCATAGACATTCCAACTTGCCATGTCGTCGGCTGCAACGATCCCTACATAGATGGAGCAATGGCACTGTTTAGCATATGCGACGAGGATTCTGCCTTATTGTTTGACCACGGCAAAGGTCACACAGTGCCCCGCGATCGAAGGACCTTGCAGGAGCTGGCCTCCGTCATCCATGAGGTATGGACGCCGCGAAATATCATGGTATGATGAGCAATTCACAGACAACAACATTTTACAAGCAAATACAAAGAGAAAATTGTCATACGCTTCCTTGTGTATCTGTACATGTTCAAACTAGTCTAAAATTGATAATGATAATGCAGAGTGTTTATTAATTTTTTTTTCACTTATTTGTTATGGCAAATGCATCTGATTTGGAAAGATACTAGTATTGCTAGGAATACCAAGCTAGTATAAGAGTTAATACAGGAATAATAGGGACTACAGTAGTAAAATCCTAGCAAAGTAAAGGATACGACTGAATGTAGGTAGGAATAAGCTTTCAGGTTACGAATATAGGGGCTATAACGTTAGAGTAAAGTTAAGAATAAACTTTATGGCTGCGTCAGCGTACGATATAGTCATGGTTCGCGACCATAGTTAAACTCAAATTCGCCTGAGTTTCGCTTTTTCCGCTATTAGCAACTGAGCGCGCACACAGACAGGTTCAGTTTACTAACCGCCGACGCATACCTCGCAGCATGGATTAACGTGATTCCCCCTTCCTCATGCAGAGTGTTTATCAAGTACCTCCTTCTGTAAAAACTCATTTGAATAATGAACCTACTTGGTGTGTGGGCTATGTCGCTCGCCCAGAAAACACGCGATCGCGATGACCACGCGCGAAGGTTATAAAGGGGTAGAACGCACAGACAAGATGATATTAGTCATCAAGGATAAGGCATTAATTAATCTATAAAGGGAACAATTGTTGCTATGTATCTAGCTCATCATCACATCACCGAGGTTTTGAGGTTACGAGGTTAGCGGCTAGCTTTTGCTATGGCTCAGGTTTATATAAAAAGAGATAATTAAATCATTCCCCTATATTTTAACTAAAAATTCCCTTCTAATCTAATAGATTATTTGATCTAATCTATCTCTACCAAAAGATATTGACTTCCCTCCGTTACGATCGCTGCTGTTAGGCTTGCTTGACTCCTTCTCTCTAACGTGCGCAGACGTCAGAACTAGCTACATGCGTGGGCTAGCATCGTGTCTTTTGGGGTGTTGTGTTTCCTCTGACAAATTGGCAAGCTCGTCGAATAAATTTTCTAATGAGTGAGGCAAATAAGAGAATTCTAACTTCTCTTCAATGTGGAGATATATCCACCTTCGGGTGTACATGAACTTGGCAATATGTAGAAAATAATTTCTTTTTTTCATATTATTTTCTATATGTTTAATATGGAGTGCAAAACGTCTCCTTAATTGCTCCAAGTCATGTGGGCTTAGGGTAGCAAGAGCTAGAATAAGCCATTGTGCACATATTGGCAGAAAGGATCTACACAGAGATTGTAGATGTAAAAGGCTAATACTAATAGTTAGCTGGCTAAAGTTTAAAAAAATGAAGAAAAAAAGCGATGGTTCCACTAAATGAGAGATGCTAGTTCTAGATTGATCAGTATTTCACATTATGAATCTAAACTTGACCTTGTGAGAATTTACCACTGGCTTGTTCCAGAACCACAGGATTTATCACTCTAGACCGCACATACTGTCTGCGGCGGTGTTTATCGCAAACTCCTACTACGAAGCTTTTCATTCAGAACCCAAGGTGTTGGTGGTGAGGGACGCGACCAGCCTGAGCGTGGGCTTTATGTTAACCAAATGTGACATGTCAATTTTATTCGTGCGCCGTGTCTCGTTGCTGGAATATATATTCTACTCATGATTTGCTCTCCAGTGCAGGGCTGTGGGCAGCCTTCCCTACCTACATCACGGTAGGCGTTGGACTGCAGCAAAAGTGTTGGTTGGGTCTTGGATCGCTGCAAAGGGAAATAGAAGACGGAATCTCTTCCCATGGGTTTGGTTTAGTTTGCACATCCTCGGCAAATTTGACGTTCTTAAACGATGAGTGACCACGGTTCGGCGGCTGGGAAATCATTAACCCACCAGTGACCGCACTTTCCGGCAACTGCATCATACGCTACACAGGCAAGACGTCACTCATGACTGACACGTGTGTTCCTCGGCATGGGCCGCCCACCCTTGTCACTTCGCAAGCCGGGTTTGAAAAGGGGTGTGGCGCATTCTCATTTCTGAGTCTTTGCTCAGAAAACAGCATGGAAAGAATCTTGGGGCCGCCCTACCCGGGAGGGGCGTTCTTCTTTTAGGAATGGTCGTTTATCACACGGGAACACATGAGCAACAAAGAATGCTACCTGACTCCGGCTCCGACTGAGGGTCGAGATCCATGCGTGCTTGCTTCCAAGCGCGTGTCGGCTTGCGGCCCGAGGTCACTTGTGAAGGCGAGTGCAGCATCTCCGCAAACGATTGTTAGTTGACGACTTATCTGCTTCCATCGCCCCTTGACTCAAGCTCTTCGTAACCTTGGGGTATTATCGTGTCTTTTAGGGTTGCTCGAAATGGGGCTAAAACAATCGCTTATTTCACTTGGGAGCTTGTACGCCGCTGCCGCTGCCCATGCCGCCTCACCAGTGCCTGATTGTTCGGTCCCCAGATCCGATACTGTCGCCGTCGAATTCTCTCGCGGCTCTGTCGTCGGCAAAGTCATCCAGGGAAGGGAGTCTTTCAATGCGATCCCATACGCGAAACCCCCCGTGGGGGATCTGCGGCTGAGACCTCCTCGGAAATTCTCCGGCACGCTCGAGAACTTGGATGGTACCAGACAGGCGGCTGAATGTCCTCAAATGTATGGGAAACCACTGGAGAAGCCTACCGGACAGGAAGATTGCCTCACACTGAACGTGGAGAGACCATCGGGCACCAGGGCTGGAGACAAGTTGCCCGTTCTCTTTGGATTTTTGGAGGGGGCTTCACGTTTGGAGGAAGCCATCTGTACAATGCAGCCAATCTTTATGCCACAGCCCTGCCTCAGAAGCAGCCATTTGTTTTCGTGGCGGTCAATTATCGTCTCAATGGCTTCGGCTTTCTTCCGGGAAAAGAGGTTCTTCGGGATGGTGCAGCAAACCTGGGTCTGCTTGATCAACGACTTGGACTGCAGTGGGTTGCTGATAATATTGCTGACTTTGGAGGGGACCCTGAGAAGGTAACTATCTGGGGCGAATCCGCCGGCAGCATCTCAGTCATGGATCAGATGCTTCTCTTCAAGGGCAACGCCACTTACAAGGGCAAGAGCCTGTTCCGCGGAGCCATCATGAACTCTGGCAGCATCATACCCGCCGACCCAGTTAACTGCCCGAAGGCTCAAGCAGTTTATGATAGGGTGGTGCGGCGTGCGGGTTGTCAAGGTTCAAAAACCACTCTCGAATGCCTTCGTCAGCTTCCATTCACCAAGTTCTACAATGCCGTCGCGAGCGAGCCTGCAGTTTCATCATATAATTCACTCGCTTTATCCTATCTGCCTCGACCAGACGGCAAAGTGCTTGTGGAGAGCCCGGACGACCAAGGAATGGCAGGCGATTTTCATAGCGTCCCAACCATCATTGGCGACTTGGAAGATGAGGGCACATTATTTGCGCTTTTTCAGAGAAATCTCACAACCACCCAGTCGGTAGTTGAGTACCTCTCGGAGAGATACTTCTCTCACGCGACCAAAGACCAGCTGAAGGCGCTGCTTGAAACGTACAGCAGCGATCCCTCCGATGGCAGCCCTTTCCGAACCGGAAACGACAACGAGATCTATCCTGGTTATAAGCGACTTGCTGCACTACTCGGCGACTTGGTGTTCACCTTGACCCGGCGGCTTCTGCTTACTCTCGCAAGCGTAGTCAAGTCTGATATGCCGACCTGGTCGTATCTTGCTTCCTACAATCACGGAACACCACTTCTCGGCACGTTCCATATGGCCGACGTCAAGGAACTCTTCTACAACGAGAAGCCTAGCCAATCTGTCAAGGACGGCCGGACCTACTACTTCAATTTTCTCCACAATCAAGATCCAAACATTGGCGTCCCAGGGTTGACCAACTGGCCGAGATGGGTCCAAGGTAACAAGCTAATGTGGTTCAAGAATGACACCACAGAGCTTCTAAATGATGACTTTCGAAGTAAATCGGCAAACTTCCTTCTCAACAACAAGGACATTCTTCGTTTCTAGGGTAGTTTGTAGTTTATAAATTTGTTTACAAAAAACTTCCTTCACACAAGTACAGAGTACGGAGTATGCACGCCATGCCGGCATCAAATCCGGCATCAAATGTCGACAACCTCTCAGGATGAGACTTGCGGCACATGTGAAATGCGGGGGGCAACAAATATGTACATACGAGAAGTATGTAATGTGAGTAAAAGGAGGTGCCATGGTCGTTGTAGGCCCGTGTACTAGGTAGTGCTTATAAGGGGGGTGGCACCACCAACCAGGGACCCTAGCCCCTGCCCTGGAATAACTTGCAATGTTGGTGCAGGGGAACACAACAAGAAGCTTGTTTTGTTCTTATGTCCAGGGGAGAATTTGTATGACTTTACATACAGTGACATATTGGCGTGCCTTGTTTTGACTCTGGCAGTGTAACGGGGGGGGTTGTATCAATGATGACAACTGTTTCATCTACATATTACTTGTGAGCTGCCGGTGAGGGCCCAAGAGCGTAGCATATTTAGGCATTTTTCCCTATACAGTTATCCAGCAGATGTTCCACATGTACTTTTGGCTACTTTGTATCTTTAACAGATACGGAATACGAACACACATTTGAAACCAAGCGGGAAACTTGTACAGAATGGTGAAGGCACTTCTACACACTTACAATATGTACATGTACATGTATTGCTTTGCGACATTCTCAGTCCGTGCAGTGGCGAGACATGGTCGCAGCATGTCTGTCCAGCACCACCTTGGGGTAATATTACTACTATTAAATGTACATGTAAAGGCCGACATCAACGCGACTAATTAGCAACCCACCCCCGCGGCCGGGCAGGGGTTAGCCATGTATCCATGTCCGCGATGTGCATGACAACTCCAGCGACGGAAACACAAGTCTGGACGGGTGCAGTGCGCCTCGGTACGCCAGGCATGGAGACATATGTCATGACGAAAAACCGTTTGGCCATTGTTCCCCTGTAATCGAAGCCGTGACCGAGCCAGTCTGCACCCCATTGCTACTTCTGGGGCCCGTCTGAGGCCCGTCTGGGGACTCTGACTCTGGTATTATATAAAGTCGCCCCCGATTGATCTTCCCCATTCCTTTCCCACCAACACCTCCACCACCATCTGCCTCCCTTTTCTTCCTACATTTGGACGATAAGCTGCCACGCCAAGTCCCCCCCACTCGTTTATTCGATCAACTCAGCCTAAACGTCAAAAATGAAGTTCTCCGCCGTCATGGTCTGCTTTGCCGCCGAGGCTCTGGCCCGCCAGCCGTTGTCCGCGGTCAAGCGCGATGCGTCCGCCATCATCAGTGTCCTGGACAGTGTCAAGTCGGAGGTGCAGAAGCTGGACACGGCGGTCAAGTCCGCAGGCAACGACCCCGAGCCGTTGCTCAAGGCCTCCAACTCGTTCATCGAGGCCCTCAAGAGCGGCAAGAGCAAGGTCGAGGGCTCCAGCCAACTGTCGCTCACCGACGCCGTAACCCTGACCGGGCCCGTGCAGGAACTCTCCAAGATCAGTCAGGGTCTTGTGGATGACCTCAAGGGCATCAGGGAAAAGGTGGAGAAGCTGGGTTACTGCGACGCGGTCCGCACGCAGACCTCGTCCATCAACGAGCAGTCCCAGAGCCTGATCAAGGCCGTCGTGAGCAAGGTCCCCGAGGAGGCGCGCGACATTGCCAACCAGCTGTCTGCCGGGCTCATCAAGGTGCTGAAGCAGTCGCAGGAGGATTTCTCCGAGCAGAACTGCAAGAACAGCGCTTCTGGCCTCGCAAAGCCCCCGTCTGCTTCTGGCCCCGCCTCTAGCCCCGCCTCCTCCGCCGCCTCGGCCCCTGGAGCCGCCACTACGCCCGCCACTACACCCGCCACTACACCCGCCACTACACCCGCCACTACGCCCGCCACTACGCCCGCCGCCGGGTGCGCCACCACGCCCGCCACCACCGCCACCGGCACTGGCGGCCTCCCCGTTAAACCCACAGGCACCAACTCCCCCGTTACGGCTGGAGCCGCTGCCTTTGCGCCTGCCGGAGCCTTTGCCTTGGCTGTTGCCGCCCTCGTCATGTAAATGTGAAGGATGTATTCTTGTCCCTGTTCCATCGGTTCCATCGGTTCCTCGCGGTGGATTCCTCTCGGGCCGGAGGAAGGGAGGAGTCTTTTTTCATTTCTGTAATTTACGCGCTTCTCTGCTTGTGCAAGAAGAGTCATGTTGAATTAATTAGTCAAATCAAGAAATGATTTCATCTTAATTTTACACTTGCTAAATAGACGACCCGCGCGTGATGTGTGTGTTTGTGTGTGTGTGTCCCGCCCAATCCCCTTAAAAACCCTAAGGCTACAATGCCGTACTAACAGGGCTTAGCATCTAGGCAAAACATGAGAGTTAAAGGTACATGGCATGCACGCTTAATATTTACTATAGAACTTGTCTTAACAATCCCTAAGAGTTATAAAGCAGACCTGTGTCAGAACCCTAGAAGGTGTGCTAAGACTCCCAATAGACCAAAAGATCCGCCAATGCTAGCCGCTGCTATCATTGCACCTTACAAATGCTTTCAAGACCTTGTGGAGCTGCCACTAGCGTCTTACAACCTGCCTGCAACATACAAACGAAGTTCTTGACGCCATCAAACAGTCGTGACAAGACACTACGTCGTGAGAGGAGATATCGTGCAAGTAAAGTATGTCTGTACTGATTGATAAATAGCTACGGAAAAGCCTTAGCAACCAACTACCAGCGACCGAGCCATCGAACGACAACTGGTAACCAGCGATGTCTGAATTGAACAATGTGCAGGTATGTATGTTTGTAGATATAAATCTAGTCATCGGCAATCATCTCACAACCTTTTCCCTCAAGCATTGTGGCAGTTATTCTCCGAGAAGGCCTCCTTTGCGTCGTTCAAGACGTCGATGATTCCCTGCGCCTGCCCCTTCGCAATGCCCTGTGCGGCCTCGGGAACCTTTGACACGGTGGCATCGATCAAGCCATGGCTGTTGGAGTCGATGCTATTGACCTCTTTACGAACGACATCACAGAGACGTTGGGTCTGAAACTGCGCCTTCTTTCCCTTGAGGTCGGCGACCAGCGTTTGCGCGTGCTTCTTCAGGTCCTGCACAGGGTTGAGCAGCCCGATCGCGTCGAACAAACTGAGCTCCTTGCTGGCCTTCACGGTCTGCGTGCCAGTATTGAAACCATCGATGAGTGTCTGAGATGATTCCAGGACTTCCTTGGTGTTGGTGCCGGTGCCCATGGCCTTGACGGCGTTGTCCAGCTTATCAATGTTATTCTGGACACTGGCGAGAACACCGGTGATGGATTTCAGGTCTCGCGGAACAGCGGAGCTGTATGCTCCGGAAACGGCAGCGAGGACGACAATGGGGCTGGAGAACTTCATCTTGGTGGTGGTGGTGGTGGTGACGAATAAGTAAGGGGTTTGATAGGAGGATCTGATAGTATGTATACTCTATATATGGACGACTTGGACTTGATCGATTCTTGATTGAATCACTTGGCTCACTCGTACGTATATATAGCCGTCAATCCTGGGATTCACTCATCATCATGTGCCATGAAGCCCTCCCCCCCCCCCGACATACAACAACCGGGTAATATGGGCATTCGATAAAACACGCTGCAATGCTTCATCACGAGAAAATATCAGGGTTGACTCCTGGTGTCTGAGGTTGTTGTTGTCTGGCGTGAAACCGTATATATGCGCTTCCAAGTGCCGAAACGACTGTGCGGTGCATCGTGCATTGTTATGGGTCAGGATTCAGGAATATGGATGTACATACATAAATCGGAGTGGCGCACGGTGCATGGCGCATCGTACCGGCCGAGAGAACCCAACTGGGGGGCTGTAGGGGTGGGGTGCCGTGGCACTCGCTCGGTTCCCCGGTTCCCCGGTTCCCCGGTTCCCCGCCACAGCCAGCCAGTCGCAACTCATGACTGCTTTTGGCTCCGCCACCCCGGCCCCAAAGGCCCCTTTGCGGGGCGAGAAATGCTGCAGCTCTACATGTACACACGGAGCAACGGAGTAACATGTGCTCCATTCAACGTAGCTGGATATTCATCAATTATACTCCGTACAGTGGGATGATGGGTAGATACCACACGGGCGCGAAATAAACCAATGCTTTGAAATGGCAATCATGTCTTGGTTGTGCTTCTTTTGAATTATATACGACGTGAGGCTCGCCGATGCCTTTTCTGGCGGCCAACACCAACAACACCAACAACACCATCGACACCATCGACACCATCGACACCATCGACACCATCGACACCATTGACACCATTCAGACTCCGGGCCTGCGCACCA
The DNA here is from genome assembly GCA_022702365.1 of Epichloe sibirici. Taxonomy (NCBI): domain Eukaryota; kingdom Fungi; phylum Ascomycota; class Sordariomycetes; order Hypocreales; family Clavicipitaceae; genus Epichloe; species Epichloe sibirici. Next base: position 47,860 of record JALAAE010000053.1, on the reverse strand, counting down.
AGCATCTTGTTCCCGCATATCAGCGCTTCCAGCCACTCGGCAGCTTTGAGCAGAATGGCAGATTTGCTAAGCCCGCGGTCTTTGACGCCTGGCACGAGTTTGAGCAGATCATCGAATCCATCCTTGATCATTGCACGTCGCTTTTGCTCATGAAGAATGTGATTGCGTCGCTTTTGCTCTTCCGTCAGTTTCTCACGCCGAGGACCGACGGTCGCGAAACCCTTCTGGTCGTGGAACGCAGATCCTAGGTATTCCAATGACATGGCTCGATAGGTATAATTTGAGAGCAAATCCCCCTCAATCGGGCTCGCTCGTGTCCGCAGCACCGGCCAAGCCGTCTGATGGTTGCCGAGTGTTGTTGACGGCGTTCCCGTCTTGAGCTTGTAGAAGTCGTTGGAGAAGGCCCTTTGCGGCGCCGAGGGCCCGCTTCGAGGAGACATGATGCCTTCCCTGTTCTCGGCAAACTCGACATGGGAGAAGAGCCTCGAATTATTCACCCCATCATCGTCGCCCTCTGTGGCGACGGAGCCCCTGGGAGTTGCAAAGGCAGAGTCTGTTTCCCATTCAACCCGACTCCCGTGTGTTGATCTACTCACGGGTCGTTCGCCTCGACCCCAGCACCAGTCGGCAAAAATGTTTTCGTTGACTGTGTCATGACTGTTGCGAAGAAGATCCTCTCCGAAATCCAGAGATGACTGATGTCTCATGTGTCCAAGTGGAAAGCAACGGAATTGCATTGCTTCATCTTCGACCGGTGAGTTGGAGACGCTGGCATGATGCACACCGCGCTGGTCAACATTCGGTCGGGCAGCGGTGTCTGCCATTGCATCATCGATTGACCTTCGATAACCCTGTGATTGCTGTTCGTGGGGTGACGAGGAGGGCAACGGCGGTGACCCAGACAGTGATTGCGAACCATGTATGGCATTTTTGGTCGCCCATATCTCATCATCTTGACGGAACTTGTGTGAGTGAGCATATGATGATGATGATGCCTGGTTAGAGAAAGGTGTATTCACGTTGGCCAGAAAGTTCATTTGATTCGCAAATTCAAACTGGCCGGCCAAGGCCCGTGATGAGCGGCTATACGGCTGGTGCTCTGGAAGTTCCGGCCAAATGCTGGCATCCGGGGATGGTCGATAAGGGAAATGGAACTCTGTGGTCAAACACACGATCAGTCGCGGGTAAGCTTGGAGACCAAGTGACATCATGGAAGAGAATGACTAATATATGGATGGCTGTATGGCAGCACGTACGGTTGAAATCAGAATAAAGCTCTTGCCGAGCTGGGTCAGCAGACATTGCTTGAGTTGCGAGCATGTTGGTTTTGTTTATGAACGGAATCTCAGTTGGGTTGTTGATGGCATGACGCCTTCCTTGGTGGTGAAGATGAAAACAAAATTGAGTGACTCCCTTTATTTCTTCCTAAAGAAAATCAAAAAAATCAAAAAACACCCGAGATGTGGCAATCACCAGGCAGGCAAGCTCAGACCAGTCCGGGGTACATACATGTATGTATGCCCTCTCTCAACATCAGCGAGAGGTTCGCATCGTCGAGGCCGCGACTCACTCATGTTTTCGTACTAGTTCACTTTTCCTTCCGCCAACAGCGTTGTCTCGAATAACCGACTGGAAAGACCATGGCACTAACTGGCTACCAACGGGGAACATCGATCCACCAGACACGCTTTGACTTTCTCCAACGACATGTCTGCACTTTCCCCGCATCCATTGTCCATCCATTGCCATTGACATTGCCGTCCCCACCATGTTAGTCTGGACTAGCCTTCATCTGCATTAGCTGGCGCAGATCGTCATCATCACACCCCACGTTTGGCCATGCCCGGCAGCCTTGGATCTATCCCTGGCTGACACAAGGAAAAGCCAGCCCATGTGGTCGGCGTTGGGAGTCCGAGGTTGGCATCCCGACATGGCACATGTCGAGACCCGAGAACTCGAGAGTGGGTTGCCCAGCAAATATCTCCCATGTCATCGTTCAAGAAGAAATTCATTGCAAATTGTTGAAATTCACCGGCGTGATTCATGAGATGCCATAAAAAGACAACGGCGGATCTCTTTTGCAAAGAACCAAACAGTACTCATAACAAGGTTTCCTGAGGGCGGTATATCTAGACCCTGAGACCAAGTTTGTGCGGTCTGCTTGTTTTCTGCACGTCTTGGGTCCGGCTCTGCAACGCTTGGGTCCCGGTGATGTTGTCTGTATTTGCCTCGGCAGCCATGGGACTTATGCCATTGTCTATTGCAAACCGCTGATTCGGCCCAAGTCAGTACACTCGCAGCTCCAGGGATGAACGTCGTATAATTTCCACGCAAGAGCAACGACTTCCGCGGAGGGCAAACTGGATAGGTTCCAGACTAGGATACTGGCCAGTTACCAAGTGCACCATGCTGCTATAGGTGTTTTGTAGGCACGAGGGCCATCTTGCAGCATCATCCCAGTATACAGGAAAGTGCCTCGCCGAGCTTGATTTCTCTGCTAGCTTTGATCTTTTGGCACTGCGTCATCATAATGATCGTCGTCGGTCTTTGACAGACTGTCCAACAGAACAGTGTATGGCACAAGTGTCTCCTTGTACATGTCCATCTATGTCAAATCAGAGCATCAGGATTCGAAGTCCGATGCTATACATTTTCCTCATCTTTGAATTGAATTGTCTTTGTTCTTGACTCGAAAGCGTCCCATGCTTCTACTACACAAGATAAGAAAATGGTTTTAACATGACCATCCGCTGGGAAAGACGAAATTATGTTTCAATATGGAAATGTCCTTCCAAGTCTAGTGTTCAACGTGAAGGCTTAGAAGAGTGCAGTAGTACTCTACCTCAAACACTTGCAGAGCTGCATATTTCTTGTTATCGTTTCAAAACCCAAGCAGACACATTACGTTAGTCTATGATTATCCCACAAAGACAGATTTGTACATTCCCTCCGTACTTGCCATAGAGCTACAATAGAATTTCCAAAACCCGGATTCCAATCTACCCCCCCCCCCCCCCCCTTTAAATAAAAAAAAACCCTTTTTCTTTCTCAACCGCACACCAAGTCTCGATAGAACACCATCCGCTTTTCACGACTAGCAGCCGACTCGAGGTGCCAGGCCATCGGTGGTACATTGACGATCTTGGTATGTCTTTATTGCGAACAAGATAAATTTATCGACATCCTTGGCGGTGGAAGCAATGCCAAACGAAACGCGGATGGCCCCCCCTGACGGAAGATTTACCGCTCTCAAGTACGCCTCGTAGGAAGTATTGTCCTTGGTCTGAGATAGTGACTTCAGAGCTGATCTTTTGATACCAAATGTAGTCTCGCTTGCGCCGGGGTTACAAAAGCATCCGGTGCGTAGTGAGATGCGTGCCGCACTCGATTCAAGAGCTACGAGACGCTCATCCACGATGATTCCGCCGGCATCCAACAAGTTGAACGACACTGTCCCACCACGCGAAACTGTGTCCTTGGGTCCGTAGATGATAGCCATGGGCCGGCCGTTTCGATGCCGCAGCTTCAGCAACCGATGGATGAACCACCCGGTCAAGCATCTTACCCGCTCTCCGATTAGCTCCATCCCAATGCTCGATATCCATTCGATACCGATTGTTACATCGGGAATCGACAAGTAATTTACAGTGCCGTCCTCGAACGCCGCCTCATCTGTGGCCATCGCATGCCATGAGGTGCCGACGGCAGCGGCTTGGACAGTGCCTCCAGCGAAATAAGGTCTTTCAAGACGGGCGAGGGCGTCTCGGCGGGCAATTAGGCATCCCACACCCGTTGGAAATCCAAACAGCTTATACCAGCTGACCACGACAAAGTCTGGCTTGATCATCGACAGGTCGAGTGTGCACGTGGGCAGGTATGCTGCAGCATCGAGCAGAACGTCGTAGCCATGGTCTCGAGCAATCTTTACCCAACTCAAAGGGTGGCGAACACCGCTGAAATTGCTCTGAGCAGGATATGCAAACAGACCTTTTTTTTCCCCCCGTCCAGATGACCAACGAAAGGGCCAACCTCTCGAGCGACATTCGAGGCGGCTGAGTGTCTTGGCAACGGTGCGAGTGTCGATTCTAAGATCATCTTTGTTCATCGGGACATAGATTGTATCGCTTCGGGCCCTCCTTGCATACTCGCGAAGTCCATTGACCGAGTTGTGATTGTCATAAGTCAAAATGAGCCTGGAATATCTCCGGAACGGATATGATTCCCCGACTAGCTTGGCTGCCCCCGTTGCGTTTGGCGTGAAGATGACTCTGTAATCATCGGGGGAAGCTTTGAAGTAATTCAAGACCTTGACTCTTGCTTCAGCGATCAGTTCCGTCGAATCGCGGCTTGTGGGATTCTCGGAGTGCGGGTTGCCGAAGGTTGTGCCCTCGAGACGGGCCCTGTGGCACTCATACTGCCTGCGAGCGGCCAAGCCAGCGCCCGTGTAATCGAGATACACATGATCCTGCTCGTCCAGATAGCTGTACTCAGTTTGCCGCAGTACATCCAGCTTGGCAGTGGCCTCGTACTCGGGGCAGGTTGGGGAGATGATGCTGGACATGGTGATGAGTAGAGACTCGAGGGACATTGAAGTTAAAAAGAAGAAGAAGAAACGTCATGATCATACACTGCTTGAACGCTGAAAGTGTCCAACACTGCTCTCTTCTTTCTTTCTCCTCGTTGTTTCTTCTTAACGAGTAGATGGATAGCCCCAAGTCCTATGGTCCGGGCTGGTCGAGCAATAGAGATGTATGCGGGTTTTAACAGCAGCTTGGCAACCAGTTGTCAAAGGTGATGGAATGAACTATCGATTGCACGGCTTTGCGCAGAAGCAATCCTCTGGGTCGCCACGTCATGTCTGACAGCAAACGGGCACCTTGTCGACAAAGTGAATCAGGTAGACTTCCGCTTTGGGGCGGTCCGCCTTGCGCATCTCCGTCATCTTGGTCCACGATGGTTGGCTGTGAACAAGAGAGCAAGAAGATCTACCGACCTTCGATTGAACACATGCATCAAACTTCTCCATGCAGGTAGGTAGTGCCAAGACAGTGTTGGGTTGTTCTCTGTGCGCTGCACAATTGGCCAAGACAGCCTTTGAACTCCCGTAGATGCCCATTTCTTGGCTGGCATTCGCTTCTGCCAGTCGTTTGCACTTTCGTGCTTTCGTGAACAGCTTATAATAAGCCGCGGGCAGGACTGTTCAAGGTGGGCGTCCTGCGTTCCCTTGTGAACTTGTGCCGTTTGCGTGGGGTATCAACATAGCTTCATATCCCGCAACGGCGACCCCTTGGAAATAGAATATGCTCCTTTTAGGGAAAAGAGCTCTAATTCACGTGCCACCAGAAGCATCACAGACACAAAGTAGATTCAACTTGCTGGGCGCCCTTTACGTCGCTGATGAAGATAATTTTTCAAATTCAAATTCCCACACATACACTATAGATGGCAAGTCAAAATCAAGCATGCGTAGGCCCAAACTTGGCCCAAGAAATCGACCGCAGTATTCACCATGGCTGCAACTACACTCCGTTGGCAAATGACAACCCACCAGCTTCTACATCCACAGCCATGGAGTGCTTCAAGCCGCAAACTTCAAACAATCGCACAGGAGTCAGGTCCTTCGGCGTGCCAACAACACCCTTTGTTTTCAGGAGAAGGAGGGTCTCCCTTATTGCCCTGTAAGCGGGCGCAAGACAAGCGAAGGAGAAAATCATGATTCTGAAGCCCATTTGTCGAGCTTCGTCTACCGTGATTGTTGGACTGGCACCATTCTCGACACTGTTCAACAGCAGCGGCCATGGTGCCAGATCTTTGACGGCCTGTGCCGCTTGCTCCTTTGACTTGAAGCCTTCAAGAAGACCGACATCAGCGCCTAGATCCCGGGCTGTGCGCAGACGTTCAATGCACTCGTCGTAGCCGAGAGACTGCAAAGCATCGGTGCGAGCGATCAGAACAAAGTCGGAGCGCATACGCACGCGTGCCGCGTGGGCAGCGCGAATGCGGGCGTAATACTCTTCCTTTGGCACAACTTTCTTCCCGGAGAGGTGGCCACATCGCTTCGTCAGGACTTGGTCCTCCAGATGGGCTCCAGCGACGCCCGCACGAATATACTGCTCGACGGTTCGAGCAGCCATTATCGGACCTGGTTCATCACGTTAGCCATGCCCCGTCTTTTGACAAGAGAGGTAGGTGGCTTGGCAAGCAAAGGTTTTGGGCTGCGAGCAAGTTACACACCTCCGTAGCCAGTATCCATGTCTGCAATCAAGGGAGGTCCAAATGGGTCCAGGTTCGCAATCATGTCCGCATTTTCTCGCATCTCGTGAAGTTGAGCAATCGCTAGGTCGGGCTGTCCGAGACGAGAGGCTGTGGTACCGGCACCAGTCTTCAGTGATAGCTAGGGTCAGCACAAATTCGAGGTGATCGAAGAGCTGGAAGATGGAGATGGAGATGGAGATGACATTGCTCAACATACCATGTACATGGCATCGAAACGGAGCTCGATAGCTGTGCGTGCCGACAAGCCGTCGTAAACACCGGGACAAACGATGAGTTCGTTCGTCTCCAGGAGCATTTTTCGCAGCTTCGTAGCTCCCGAAACAGGCTCCTTGACCTGGGCACTGACGTAGCTGAGGGGAAGATAATCCAATACACTGCCATTGCCGTTGCCGTTGACATCTGAGATATGGTCATGATGACCGGATACGACACCCATGTCGCGGTCCAGGTGACCATCAAATGTCACTGCCTTTTCAATAGCGCTTGGGAACATGTTGAAAGTATAATAATGAAGAGACAGGCCTAGCCAAAGTGTTCTCTTGCTGTTGAATTTGTAGAGAAGCAGGAGTTAGTTTTGATTGACTCGAATCATCATGCCAGATGAAATTTGCTACTCGGCGGACAGGCTTGGGGTTTTTATAATTCCACTGGTAGGTATCCCTCTCATTCTTCCAAAAGGGGAAGGGAGGGTTAATCGTGCGTACGGAGTAGTTCAGTCATCGTGTTTATCTTCTCACGGAACAAATTGGAAGCTGCGTCGGGTATACCGCTCAAGTTCCTGATGAGAAAGTACGCAATGGAGAGTTGAAATTCGGTTCCAGCATCGTGTACTTCTGCCAGTGGCACGTACTTGCACTTGGTCTTGGCAAGCCTTCCTCTCCTCGCCACGGATTGGTCGACCTGAAATGTAACACTGCCAGCAAGTAAGCTTATTAAATAACACTGTCCTAAGTGCGGCGTCTCAAAAGTCTTTTGGTTGTCCATTGGAGCCAAGATAGCAGATGGACCGTATCGTATGGCCTACTTACTCCGAGCATTCTGGAGTTTGCTAATAACTTAGAATCACCGATCAAGGTTGGCACTTTTTACACCCCACCCCCATTCACCTCACTTCACGTCGGAAGAAGTTGTACATACATGCGGACGCGTAACCCTGCGGGTCAAGGCTATGGTCTGGAGGCTTTTCATTATCCTTTGTTCCGCCAATCGCCGCATTCCCGTGCTGTCTCTGATATATGAACTGGTGCGATACGAATGTATGAATGACCAAACAACCTGCATGTACGGAATCGAGTATAGCTCCACCGGATAAGTCCGTTGCCAAGCACCAGGATCGTCTCGGCCGGGTTAAGCACGGGGGTGTTCACGTGTTGAACGGAGCCTGATGATGGAGAGTAGAACATGTCGATGGATAAAGTCTCCCATTTCCGGCCACCCAAATCATTCTATGCTGGGTGAACCTTGGCCGACGTCAGGCAGACAAGACGTTGGGACACGAGAACCGACGAGAGCACATCAGACGGACACATAATAGGCCCAAGCGTCCACGTCGCAAATTTGCCAAAAGTGAACGAGTGTGACCAGGTGACGACGTGCAGATGAGGTTGGTTATTAGACTTTGAACCCCCCGTCTGCGAAGAGTGAAGAGCTGCGGGAGGCAGTCGGCCTGCATTCACACAGTCCAGCCAGTATACGGAGAAGACGTTGCCGGACTTGCCAAGAAGGTTTCACAGACGAGGGAGAACCCAAGCAAAATGCGACGCCGTGTTGCGTTGCATCCGAGATGCTTGTTTTCGGGGCAAAGGGGTCATTGTCATTGCTGTTATCACTCGCGCTTCCGCTTCCAACGCTGACGCCCTAAAAGGCTTGGCGGAGGCAAGGCGACATTGCGACGAGCGCGGCTTCCTGTTTGGCTTCTTTGTGTTGATCTAGACTGGAATCGACTGGAATCGACTGGAATCGACTGGAATCTCGAATCTTTTCTTCGTCAGCACCAGACGTTGGCAGACAAGACTAAACAACGCCTCGCAACGCCTCGCGACAGGCCTTCGGATGACAAAAAGCGGCGTGGTTGGCCGATCGAGCCCGCCAAGCCACGCCAAACGCAAATTTGCCCCATAGGTCGGACACTGGCTTACTGGCTGTCCGATGCCCCACAAGCGGCCCCACAAGCGGGTCTGCATGTTGCATGGCGCGATTGTAGCTCCAATGGCCTGAAAGATTGGAGATTGGCCGAATTGCTCGTCAAATTGCTCCGTTGCTCCGATTGTCTCAGCCCGCTTGTCAACGAGTTCGTCAACGGCACGGACCAGGGAGAGGACACTCCGAAGACAGGGGGTTGAAGAGGGAGAGACTAATTAAAAAAAAAAGCAAAAAAAAAAAAACACATAAGTGCCCTTCCGGTCACGAATGCGTGCGTGTACGCATCACACATTCTAAACAACATCAATGTCCTCCCTCGCATGTGCTCCGATGAATCACCCACCAAACAAGGACAGTGCCGACGGTGCCGTCAAATACGATTCCGACACGGACCGGCCAAGCAAGAATGTCACCGTCTGGGACAAATTGTCTGAAAATGTTGACCTCGAACATGCTTACGTCCCCATGCTTGCCTGCTGCTTTGTCTCGGGCCTGACAGATGGCACCATCTACAATGGTGAGCATTGAGCAACTTGAATCCATCCGTGGCTTGCATGGCTTCCGAGTTCGCACACGGATCATCGCGACTTTGGCTTCTAACGTGATGCGCAGCATACGGAACCTTCGTCTCCATGCAAACCGGTAAGCAGCACCTGAACACAGGCATTGGCTCTACAAAAGGCAAAAGGTTTTTCGACAAGTCCATCAGCACGCACTCATACGTGGGTTTCAACTTTAGGCAACACCATATTCGTCGCCCTTGGAACCTCTGGCTACAACAACAAGCCGTACGGATGGGCTCGTTCACTCTGCTCCATCGCCTTCTTCATCCTCGGCTCATTTGCCTTTTCTCGTTTCTCTCTGCATCTGGGTGGTCGGCGTCGCGGCATTGTGATGCTCTCCTTTTTCCTCCAGTGCCTCATGGTCATCCTGGCGGCTGCAATCATCCAAGGGCGTGTCATTGACGGCTCTTACCCATCAAAACAAACGCCCACAGACGTCGACTTCAAGGAGCTCATCATCATTGCTTTGCTGAGCTTCCAGGCGGCAGGTCAAATTGTGGGCAGCCGGACGTTGAAGGTCGGCGAAGTGCCCACGGTCGTTGTCACGAGCATGCTTTGTGACCTCATGTCAGACCCGGCCTTGTTTTCCATGGGGAGAAATGACAAGCGAAACCGACGCTTCATCGCTTTCGTCCTGACTCTCGTTGGTGCCATTTGTGGCGGCTGGATTTCCAAAGCTGCAGGCAACGTGGACCCTTCTCTCTGGACCGTGGCAGGCATCAAACTCGTCATGACATGTTGTTGGTACTTCTGGAAACCGGAATCCGACTTTGTAGTTTGAAGAGTAGGCGGGACTTAGGACTGTGTGAGGTTATACACAGCGTCGTGTAATCTAATGACAATCACGGACGGCATGGTGCGTTTCGTTCAGCGCGCGTTGTACTCGGTATAATGAAGGGCCATTATTTTAGACAAAAGGCAGAAAGAAACCAACAAGAGACCCCACACCATGAAATAAGGTCCAATCACGCGCCAATAAGGACGAGTCCCTGTTCGGAGTTGCCCGTGTCTGTCATGTATTGTAGTGCGCGTCCGCCTCAATGACCCTTTAGGTGCCGTAAGGGAGCAAGCAGGTAGAAGACCCACTTTGTTTCGGGTACGCAAGAGATACCTTGCGTTAGCCAAAACAACAGGCGTGGCTGCGTTGTGTGCGATATAGCGATTTGTACCCGGCCAGATTGCTGGTACTTCTATCATAGGCTAAATAGCATGCAAAATCAAGTAGCTCACATAAACCCTTATCCTGATTGGCCCATATCCCCGCAAGTGACCAGCTTGCTCCCTTACGGCACCTCCTGTCTCACGGTTTCAAGCAAGGCACAAGGGGGGCCCCTGGTCACGTCAACGCCGTTGGTTAGCGGAACGTTGGGGAGCTTTACGGAGTAAAGTTTTGGCGTTAATAATAGGATGCAACTTGCAGTTCTCGGCCGTGTTTGGCTATTTGGCACCGTCACATCCTCAACTGCGAAACCGTCCTTAGTGCTCACGTGTCTGTCATCTTGCCCCAATTCAATCGTGCGGCAAGTATTGTGCCTTTCTTTTTTCTTTTTTTTTTCTTTTTTCTTGTGGGGAAACCAGGGCTCGCGACGTGGGCAAGGGGTCTGCCGGAATGTTTTGCGCTGGAGAGGCAGGCAGTATCGAAGGCCTAGACCGCGGTCCATCCCCCGTTACAACGCCGAGCTGACATCTGGTTCAACCTTCGACAGATTTTCCCGTGACTGGGCGCAAAGCCACCAGATTACTTGTTGCCATGTTGGCACGCACTGCATTGCGAGCCTGTTGCCGGCAATCCCAACCCGACAAAATGCGCTTCGACATCTCCGTTCATCGTGGTTCACATCTCCTCTCCGACGCAATATCGACTTTTTCAAGTGATGCGCGACTGCGCCCGCCACAGTGACAAGCACAACGGCATCCTGGCACATTAAAACCATCGAGAGCTTCAGCCAGACGATGCTTTGATGGAGTGCGGAATGTGGAATGGCCATGTGGTGATACGAGCTTTCCTCCCAAGGAACGGCCCAGATACCGTCAGATCGGATGATGCTTCGCGAATCACTGACAAGTCAGCCGCTACGGGCCAAGGTCGCACGAAGCCTGCAAAAGACACAAAAGACCTGTCGACCAAAACAAACAAAACAAAATGAGGATTTCCATCAGAGAACAGCTGGCCGCACTCGTGCTGTTGGCAGTGTTGATTGCCTTGACTATTGTATCGATTCCAACATGGATCTACGTCCACAACTTCGTCACCGATGTCGAGTCCGACGGTCTCTCTCTGACGGCGTCGCTCAAAGCTTCCAGGGTCGATTCTGAACTCAACTTGCTCGGGACCATCAGCCAGACGGTGTCCACTCGCCTCCTACTACAGCAGGCATATATTGACTTTTACAACGAAAATGCGACCGACCCGTTCGCCGCTGCCCGGTCCGATTTGGAGAGCGCCATGAGCACGAATCGCCTCACTGGATTGCTCCAAGCAAGATTGTACTCGAGGAACCAGACGGGCGCAAAGCCCGGCGGCCTGCTCAATGTGACGGGCGGCGGTGTCGGATCACAAGTGCAAAACATCCTCTTGCCTCATCTCACACCCAGTGGCTCAAGAGTAAATTTGAGCGACACAGAATATGGATACCCGCCTTCCCTCTACCCCAACGTGTCTTACGAAGATCTGGGTTACCCCAACCCCCACGTACCGACCACGCCCGCCGTTGGCGCAAATGCCTTTCCAGGAGTCAGGGTAAGCGATAACGGCGGCCTTCTCCTTGGACCATTGATGATCAATGAGTCGTTTGCCCTCATGTCATTGACCATTCCTGTTCGTTCGCTCAATGTCCAAGGTTTCATCCTGGGCTACATGACATTGATTGTGTCGGCTGGATCCCTCATCGAGATCCAGTCCTCTCGGGAAGGGCTGGGATCGACGGGCACGGTCTTGCTGGTTGGTCCTGAGAGCCCTTCTAATCACTTCATCGCGCCCGTGATTCCGTCGAATCAAACCTACCAGCCCACCAAGGCCTCATTGCGCAACTCCGAGGTTCGATTCGTACTACCACCAATTTCGATTCCTGGACAAGCAGACCGACACTTGAAAAGAGATTTCAAATCGGGCAATTACAGCAGTGGGTTCGCACTGTCACAATATGCTGGCATCCTTGATGTGTTCCATACGTTCAACCCTCGACCAAACAACGCCAGAGCATTGTTGTCATGCAGAAACGAGCAGGATGTGCCAGTGGCTGTCGGAGTGGCTCGTCCCCAATCCACGCTTGTTGACTGGGCCATCATTGTCGAGAAAGCTGGAAGCGAGGCATACGAGCCGATTGCAGCGCTGCGGAAAATCCTTCTGGCTTGTGTTTTTGGAACGGCCGGACTTGCCATGCTTCTAGTCTTTCCCTGTGCACACCTTAGCGTCGGGCCCATACGACGACTCAAGACAGCCACGGAAAACTCAATCAACCCGCCAGGATTTGAAGACGAGTACGATGACTACGATGAACTTACACCGAGCTCGGGAAGAATATCATCCTCGGCCTCCATTAAGGGATTCTATGCCGGCCTTTGCCGAAAACTTCTGAAGCGAAGACGAGCAATGACGCAAGCCGAGTTTGACAACCATCGACGGGCATTCAAAATTCCCGGGCGGGTCAACGAGCGAAAACATTTCATCACTGATGAGCTGACAGAGCTGACGGGTGTGTACAATGAGATGACGGACGAGTTGGCGAAGCAATACACATCTTTGGACGAGAAGGTGGCTGAAAGAACTCGCGAGTTGGAGATTAGTAAGAAGGCTGCCGAAGCTGCCAACGAAAGTAAGATTCTCTTCATTGCAAATATTTCGCATGAGCTCAAAACACCATTGAACGGCATCATGGGCATATGCGCCGTCTGCATGGAGGATAATGATATCTTGCGCATACAGCATTCTCTCAAAACTCTGTACAGATCAGGTATTTCCAAGCTTGCTCCCGTGGCAAGATGACGCAGCACGTTTGACTGACTCGAAATAGGGGAATTGCTTTTGCACCTTCTTGAAGACCTCTTGAGTTTCTCAAAGAATCAGATTAGTCAACAAATTCGGCTGGAAGACAGGGAGTTTCGACTGGGCGACATCAGGTCGCAGGTCTTGTCTATTTTTGACAAGCAAGTCCGAGAGAGCAGTATTGCTTTCGACGTCAGTATCCTCGGTTTTGAGAGCGAGCAAGGAGCCGAGCATTCGGACCAGGCCAGCGTGGCAAGGAGATTACCAGCTCTCGGACCACCGGGCATGGGCCGTCTGCGAGATGCCCATCTTTGGGGAGATCAACATAGGATCTTGCAGGTCATCATCAATCTAGTCAGTAACAGCTTGAAGTTCACGCCTGCCGGGGGCAAAGTACTGCTGACTATACGATGCATTGGCGAGATTGGGCCGAACAGTGAAGAAGGCAGGTCCTCCAGGAACAGCTCCTTGAGAGCTGGGCGAACTCGGTTCAGACGAGACTCAGGGTCTACACAGTCCTCCATCTCAAAAGCCATAATAACGACGACGACGACGACAACAACAACAGCGTCAGCAAGAAGGGATGGCATGGCAAACTACAAGACCTCCAAGGTCGGCTCTCAAGTCCATGTCAGAGAGCGTTCCCCGACGCCGCCGCCTCGATGGAACGCCAGGCCATATCTTTTTGATTTCCAAGTGGAGGACACCGGGAGGGGCATACCCAAAGACATGCAAGAAAAGGTCTTTGAGCCGTTTGTCCAGGTCGATTCTGGCCTGAGCAAAAAATTCGGCGGCACAGGTCTTGGGTTGAGCATCTGCTCTCAACTCGCCAAACTCATGGATGGATCAATCAGCTGCACAAGTATCGAAGGCGTCGGCTCAACGTTTTCGCTGAAAATACCTCTCAAACATGTCAAAGATGGCGCACCAGGCACCGCGTCGAGGTCGAGCAGCACCCGTTCTAGAGCACCCAGCCCTGGTTCCGCCAATGGAGGATCCCATCGCAACTCGCTCAGCAGCGTTCTGGTTCACGAACCAGAGGCTTCAACGGACAGGTGCACGGACAGATGCACGGTCAGAACAGACAACCAGCCTCGCCTTGTTGGACTTAGTACGCCCTTTTTTGCGCCAAGCCCAACACCGCCACCAACAAGTAGTCAAGACCAGAAAAAGGCTGCGATTCAAAAGGTCAAGGCCGACAAGGCCGACAAGGCAGGTCGTGGTGAGTTGCGGGTCCTCGTGGCCGATGACAACTCAACCAATGTTGAGGTTGTTAGTAGAATGCTCAAACTTGAAAAGGTGCACAACGTCACGATCGCAAAGGACGGCCAAGAAGCATACGAGTTGGTAAAGGCGAATATGGAAGAGAACCAACATTTTGACCTCATATTCATGGATATCCAGATGCCCAACCTGGATGGGCTGCAATCAACACGTTTGATTCGCAAAATGGGATATGTTGCGCCCATTGTTGCATTGACGGCATTCTCGGAGGAGAGTAATGTAAGGGAATGCATGGAATCTGGCATGAACGAGTTTCTCAGCAAACCCATTCGGCGCCCGGCTCTGAAACAGGTTCTCACAAAATTTGCCACCATAGCAGAGGAACTGGAATTTCACTAGTAGCAGGAAAGATTTCGTGACATTGACGAACCCGTATTGAATGACTGCGTACTTAATGCCCCCCCCCCCCCCTTCCCCCCCTCTCTCGGGGGGCCAGAGGTTCTTACTTTAACTAGAATATATTTTAATTACCAAGCGAGTGATAGCGTGCGTAATGAATGCAGAATCAAAAGTTCCCACTCATCGGACTAGGTCTAGCACGCAGATTATACTCGGGCTGGAAGAGTTGGAACAAAAGGCGATCAAGATGTGTAACCATGATACCGCATCTGCGGCGGCAAGCCAATGGGCACCCGTTAACACCAATTATAATTATGAATCGGCGAGCCAAGCTCCTTTGTGTCGGGGTCTTTGTGTGTTTGCCGTTTGACCGCCATCTTACGGAGCACATGACAACGAATGGCTTAACTACGGGTGCATTATATCATCACAAGAAGCTAGCAGAGTATGAGATATGTACTCCGTATAGGACAATTGTATTCCTGTTTCGCCTTTTTTTAAAAAAAAAAAAAAAAAAAAACGTCCTGCCCAGTAGCCACGGGTCGGACACATGTAAATAACATCTACATCCCCGTTGCGGTCGGCGAGGGAGTCAAGTAGCACGGTTGCGCAATGAACACTTATATGTCTGTCATACGATTCCAAAATCTCAACTTCACTTTGGGATGAACAAGTCACACTTGGTTGACTTTTGAATTCTGAAAAAAAAAAAAAAAAAAAAAAAAAAGATTCCACCATGGCACAGCGTCTCACAATGACACAGCCCGGGGCGATGAAGATGATACTCTTCGACATGGACAACTGCCTATTCGACCACCTCTTCTCTCTGCGGTGCGCGGCCTCGGCCCTCCAACGATTGCATAAATAGCCACCCGTTAGTTCAGGTCGCGAGTCCCCGTCCATTGCTGCAAGATACCATTCCCGAAAGACAAGTTTCCACATGGACGAGGATGCGAACTCTGAAGAGGACTCATGTCGATCAAAGAGAACGACTCTTCGCCGACAATGGATGCCTATGGGAGAAGTCGTCGATCGGCACTGGCACGTCTTCGGGAAGACGGCTACCAGATTGCTTCCCATGTCAGCGCATGGGTTGGAAAAGCACGAGGCCATGGCCAGATTTCTTGGGCTTCGGGGACCTCGTCGACGTCTTGATGACCTCGCCGCCCCCCTGCGTCGTCGTTGTCGTCGTCGTGGTCAAGCAGCATCCTTGCCGAGATGGCCAGACTCGATCTGGACACGGACGCGCACACGGAGATATCCGATCCTGCGGGCGACGGCCGACTACCTGCAGTCGCATTGCGGCTATCTTACGAGGGAGTATCCGAGGTAGGCGATGCGTAGTCTTCGATCGACCATGACTACTACCATTGCCGAGGCGGCGGGCCTCCTGTTGATCGCGGGCGAGAACATTGAGCAGTGGATCGGGTCCCAGGACGGATGATGAGTTGGGAGCGGAAGTGGGACCGGGGAGGGACGCTGACGCTCGCGAGCTGGTCTAAAAATACATATATTAGTGTCCGACAAGTCATTATTCGTGAACAAGAGTCAAGACCCCTCGTCATGTCAGCACGATTCATGGCAAGGGGGTCCCCCAGGCCACACACTCCTCGGAACTCGGAACTTGGCGCCAACGGGTCTGGTCTGGACCTCGAACAAATGCCACTCGAAGAATGTCTCGCCGGTACGCCGGGGCTGACTCGGAAACAACGTCCAGTTTACCCCATTGAGGCGACACTTGCAGCTGCTGAGTATTAGCTGAGGGCGCCACCACCGGTCAGTTATCCATGTCCGTAATACTCAATCTCTATCGAGACGGATAGTAAGCCGAGTCAGCACATCACATCATCCATGATTATCGTCTTCAAATCGCGACAGAGTCCCATGCCTCCTCCTCCCCTTCCTCATCCACCTCCTCATCCTCCGTCGAATCCCGAACCCAACATGTGTGTTCCTCGATAGACGTCGTCACCCGGGCATGGACATGGCTCAACCGACGCCGGATACCACGACGACGACATGCAGGTCCGAGGAAAATCTGAAAAGTGGTGTCACCGTGAGCTACCAGGTCAACAAGCCTGCAGCAGCAGTAGCAGTAGCAGCAGCAGCAGCAGCAGAGCTTCCATGTGCCCGGTCTTTAATTCTATGGTTCGTGGCCAGTGGAGGAACAGGAATTACCATGTAGGGGCCGCCTCACACCACCTCACATCTGTGTGGTTGAAGATTTGCATTGCCGGCAGGAAAGGATTGGTTTTTATTTATTTATTTATTTTGTTCATTGTTGCTAATGAGGCTCTGCTCTCTCTCTCCCTTTTTTCCATCAAAGTGCCATCATTCTCGCCATCACATGGGCTGCCCAGCCAAAGGCCATGAGATCGACCCTGTCGCACAACTTCATCTCCATCAACCCGCTCAATACGGACGCGCCGACGACGCCCGAAACGTTCCTGGGAGACCACTCGCGGTCCGTGATACCCGTCCCCGTCCATTCGCACAATGACTATTGGCGCCCGCGGCCGCTATACTCGGCCCTCGCAGCCGGATGCATGGCCGTCGAAGCCGACATCTGGCTTTCGCCCGACAGGAGCGACTTGCTGGTCGGCCACCACGCCTCGGAATTGTCCGAAACGCGCACTCTGCAGTCGCTGTACCTCGATCCCATCCGGCAAATCTTGGACAAGCTCAATCCGGCCCACGTCAACGTCAACGTCAACGTCAACGTTTCCGTTTCCGTTTCCGTTTCCGGCCGGGGCCCCGTGCCCAACGGTGTATATCAATCCTCCCCCGGAACCACGCTGGTGCTCCTCCTCGACGTCAAGGGAAACACAACCGACATCTGGCCAATCGTGGACAAGCAACTGCAACCTCTGCGGGAGCGCGGCTACCTCTCGAGGCTCGAATACGACGCGACGGCCAACCCTGCGGCGAAACCAGTTCTCGTCCGGGGGCCCATCACCGTAGTCGGGGCAGGAAATCTGGCGAGGTCCTCCTCCTCCTCCTCCTCCTCCTCCTCCTCCTCCTCCTCCTCTTCCAGCAGCAGCAGCAGCAGCAGCATCACGGGTACCGGATGCGACGCATTATCTCGTTACCCCGACAGCTTCCTCGACGCACCGCTCGGATCTCTCGCCGACGCATCGAACTTCGGCACCCTGCCCGACTGCCAGGCAGATTCACTACTAGGCCTGCCTCTCGCCAAGTTCCACACCGCATCGGCCCCTTTCCCGCGCGAGATCGGCACGGTGCTCACGTCGCTGAGCGCCAGCCAGCGCGGCAAGATGCGCGCCTCGCTGCAGGCGGCCGCGGCCAGGAACCTGACATCGCGATACTGGGCCACGCCCACGTGGCCCATATCACGGCGCGATCTCGTCTGGCAGGCGCTGGTGGACGAGGGCGCCGGCCTGCTCAACGCCGACGACATCGAGAGCGCCGCGAGGCTGGAGTGGAACAGGGCGTACCGCGCAGAGCTCGTCTGGATGGGTGTCTCGTCTGCCTACATGCTGGTGGCTTCCCTCGTCATCGCGTACTTGTACGACAGGTCGAGCAGGAACAGAACGCAGACGCTGATGGGATTGACGACATCGGAAGAGGGGACAACAACGAGACGGAAACAATGATGATGATGATGATGATGATGATGATGAGTAATGACACGCATCATCATGAGCCGTATTTTAGATTAGAATGCAATCTATTATTTCTATTATTTCTGCACATTGCTCGTGTACCACACGCGCCCGCCCGGGGATTTGCCCCGTCCAAGGACCAGGAAACCGACAAGACAAGCACCATGGTGTTACACACCTACGCCTTCACGCAAGCGAGGCATTTTGGCCCAATGGCTGTCCGGTCATGTGGTTTCTGTCTGGCCCCGCGCTGATCAACTAACTAACTGGTCAGTGACTGAATTTGCAGCCGCGTCCCAGGCCTTCATCACCTTCTAATAAGGGGAGACGAGTTGCTGAAAGTTGCAGATGATTGACGGGCCAAAAGTACAGTAATACCGCCGAGTCCTGTTCCGGGCAAACGCGGCCGCTGATCGTTGACCCGCCGCCGCCATATTTGATTAATTGCCATCCCATCCCACTGGGCAAGTAAGTTATCTGTGTGCCCGTGTCGCTGTGCCTAGTGCTCGCAGATCTCTCTCTGATCGGCATCTTTGCCTCCCACACGCAAAACTCGCACACAACATCAATGACACCTACCGGATGAGTCCCAGCCGTCCGACCGTCTGACCAATCGTGTTACCCACGCTGTTACCACCTAAGCAAAAAGGCGAAAGGAAGTGCTCCCCGGGGTCAGCAGTTCCCGGCCGAAGATGACCTGTTTTGAAATGCTCAAGAGATGAAAGATGAGAAGCTAGTCATTGTATAAGAAGCAAACATGGCCGGCAAAAAAAAAAAAAAGTCACTGAGAGGCCTCGCACCCACCACCCACCCACCACCCATCATCCTCCACCCCATCAAATCATCCTTCAGTTCAAAATGGCCAAAGGGGGGCAAATGACGGCTCTACATGTACTCCGATGCTCGGCCGCCCTTGCGGCTCTTGCCGGCCTCGTTGCCGCCGAACCCCAGAGCTGTCCGGCAGATGTCCCACTGTCCTGCCACAACGAGACGGCCGTGGAAAACACATGCTGCTTCATTCCCGCCGGACAGCTCCTCCAAACCCAGTTCTGGGACACCCAGCCCGCCACCGGCCCATCAGGTAATACATATATATATGGATCCCCCGCCCTCCTCCTCCTCCTCCTCCCCCTCCTCCTCCTCCTCCTCCTCCCCCCAATCCACACTCCCCAAGTTCCTGAATAACTAAACTGATGTGCGCCGCCCAGATTCCTGGACCATCCACGGCCTATGGCCCGACAACTGCGACGGCTCGTACCCCGCCCAGTGCGACCCGTCGAGAGCCTACTCTGGCATCCAAGAGATGCTCTCGTCCGGGGGCGCGTCGGAAACCCTGAGCTACATGAGGACCTTTTGGAAGGACCGCAAGGGCGACGACGAGGCCTTCTGGCAGCACGAATGGGCCAAGCACGGCACGTGCATCAGCTCCCTCGACGTCAGGTGCTACGGCGGCGGCTACAGGCCGAGGGAGGAGGCCGTCGACTTCTTCGAGACGACGGTCGGGCTGTTCAAGAAGCTGCCCACGTACAAGTGGCTCGCCGACGCCGGCATCGTCCCTTCGTCGAGCAGATCCTACGGCCTCGCCCAGATACAAGGCGTGCTGGCGAGGCGGCACGGGGCCGACGTCACGCTCAGCTGCGAGGGCAAGCTGCTGAACCAGGTCTGGTACCACTTCAACGTGCGGGGATCGGTGCAGACCGGCAACTTCGTGGCTTCTCCGCCCGATGGGACCAAGGGAGGGTGTCCGTCCCGGGTTCGGTATGAGCCCAAGGCTGGTGGTGGTGAGGTGGTGATGGGCATGTCATGAACTAGTAGTACATGTACGGAGTAAGTAGGTCGGGCGATTGAAATCGGACGGCGAAGCCCATGTTGGGAAGAAGCTGATTGAACTGGTTGCAAAGGCCATTGATCCTAATAATCCCACTACTACAGTTGAAGTTCAATGTGTAAACAAGAAAATGGGGGAAAAATTAAATTCACCAGCCTCACCCACAAAAAGTAATCCCACTCATGTGGACTCCGGTACAGGGAATCGAACCCTGGGCTGCTCGGTGAGAGCGAGCGATGTTAGCCACTACACCATACCGGATACTGTGATTGGATAGTAAGTCCGGGGCCAAAGTGAGTATATATAGCTTGAAAAGAAGTGCAAGTACCCCGCATGCCGAACGGTTTGGTTTGGTCATGCCGAGTTCCTGACTCCACTCATCAGCGTCGTCTCTGCTCCCGCCAACCGAAGGAAGTTCAATAACCTCTGGAAGAGAAGACACACACACAACCGCCACCCAAAACCCGTTGCACCAAGGGAGGAAAAAGAGACGATGGATCGCCCCCCCGAGCAGCTCGCGGACGGAGACGTACATCAGCGTCGGTGGCAGCCATCCGATGCAGCAGCACTGCACGCCGCAGCCAGCAGCTCCATCGCCGAGCTATCCCCCTGGATGCCCTGGGCCGCCCACGGCTACGGCATCCAGGAGGCGCGGCGATTCCTGCACCTCACCACCGAGTCGTGGGAGTCTGGCCGAGGATACGACTACGCGATACTCATCGACGGCCGGCGGAGCGGGTCGTTCGGGCTGATGCAGCCGCTCACCGGGAAGCGGCGCACGCTCGAGATCGGATACTGGCTTGCCACCGACGCAACCGGCCGCGGCTTCGCGACGCGGGCAACGGCGCTGCTGGCCAGGGCCGCATTCGCGCTCGGCGCCCACCATGTTCAGATCAGGCACGCGAAGCTCAACGACCGCAGCTCCCGCGTCCCCTCGAGGCTGGGCTTCACCAACGTCGGCACACGTCGCCTGGATGGAAAGGGCGGGGGCGACGACGAGGCCGAGTTCGTGCTGTGGGAGCTGCATCATGTTTCCCCAGACGCAGGGCGCTTGATGAAGTGATGAAGTGATGAAGTGATGATGATGATGTGATGATGATGATGATGATGATGGCAAGCGCTGCTTGATGCTTTCGCTCGTGGCAGGGTGGGAAAAAAACCTCTTGCGGGATCGAGTTCCCTGGTGTACGTCAGGGGTCAGGGCACCTCCCACCAATTTTCATACAGCTCTTCTAGCTTCACGTCACCCGGCTTTTGCAGATAACATGTCATGTCGGACCGTGGATCTACTTCTTTCCTAGTCTTGCCGTTCCCCAAAGTGCCAGGCGAATCTGTTTTCCCCCCTCTCCCAAGTGCTCGTACCCAGTACTTGATCTTCCAAGGCTTTTCCGGAACGCAAGCTACGCCTCCTCATTGCAGAATGCCCTCTGCTCCGGCATCCATATCCACGTCTTGCTCCGGGCGTAATTGGCTCGAGTCGGGACATCCTTGCTCTGCAGGTCTCGCCAACGATCTGGATCCCGCTCGCCCCGTTGCCGATGACGGCCACCGACTTTCCCGGCCGGATCGATCACTCGTACGATCCGGCCGTACTAGTTGGACGCCGTGCCGCAGTTGGCCCTTGTATGTAGTCCGACGAGCCCCGCGTACCCGGGCAGTTTCCAGTCGATACGGCAACTTATGCTAGCCGGTCGGCGTGCTAGTGGTTTTCTTACTAGTAGTGTAGATTAAAGCTGCCAAAATGCCGCCCGCCATGGAAGCACAATCCCAGCGCTCCGCCAGCATCATCTCCCCATCCAACCCAGGCACCGAAACAAGGGGAACGAACATGCACGCAAGAACAAGAACAAAACGCATCCATCGCCACGGAGCAATTTATTTTCCTTCTTATTCTCAAATCAATCCCCAGTCGCATACGTGTGACAAAAAGCCCTAGTCATCGTCCGCGCCTCCCCCGATACGACCCACAATGTTACCAGCCAGACCAAGAGCAGCCTCGGCAATACTAGTGCCCAAATTGACGGCATCCTCCGCAATATCCTGGCCTCTATTAATACCCGTCCTGGATGCCGACGCTGGGAGTAGTCAGGTCAGTCTTCACGAAGCTCGAGCATTGCATCTTCGAACAGCGAAATCAACTCACAGCCCTGGTTCCCAAGCGGTGTCGCTGCCGCAAAGGCGGCAAGGGAAGCGACCACGGCGATGATGCTAAATTTCCTCATCACGTTCGAGTTGAAGGATAGAATATGATAGTCTGATAGATACGTCCTTGGAGAGAGATGAAGCAAGCTTTGATCGTTGCAGGTGTAGGTTTACTCTCGCTTCCTCTCCGGCCGTGCAAGTCAAATCGCCAACGTGGTCAACGGGCATTAATAGTAAATTTTGTCCCCTCAACAAGTCCAGAACTAAACTCGACTATCTGGGAGACGAGAAACGCGATTCAGGGTTTCGCAACCCCCCGCACATTCAACCTGAAGCAGGCTTGCACGCATTTACTACGGAGCGAACACGGTCGGACGAGTCGCGGCACATGTTGCCTCTCCGTTGAAAGGTTTTTGCATTGATCCTCAATCGGCAGCTCCGAACGTGTTTTTTTTTTATGCGCGTTGCCCCGACGTCGTGAGAAAAGTCGCTCCCGTATTGAATCTCCTGACGTGACCGAGTCCGAGTCAAAATCAGTCGCTTAACCAAGCGGCTTTGTTTCAACCCGTGTCAGTCCGAGTCGGGAAAGTGCAGAGCCACGGGAGAGGTGGGAGGTGTGTCCCAATTTGACAAGTTCAGCCATTCGCTTCCACGACATACACATGATGCCGGCATGCAGGTTGATATGTCATGCTTTTAGGGTCTGATGCACGAAAACCCTGCGACAAGTTCGCAGAATCAACCAATCCACGGTACAACTTGTATGTGGATCACTACGTATGGACATCATTTGCGTTTAGAACAACGTCCAGCAAAGCTTCGTGCTTCCAATCCTCAAGCGCCTTCGCCTTCCAGACCTCCCAATCGTCTTGTACCCCTCGTTCATCCGTCTCGAGGCCCTGCCCATGAAAAAAAGCTCGCTGGAGGCCCACGAAGAGACTAGCGAGCGTCTTCCTGTCCTCGTGTGACGCCCCGCCCGGGCCAAGTGCGAAGAGAAACCTCTGGACCTTGCGCCCATCCAGCACGCAGCAGGCGAGGTCCTCCCGGCCTCTCTCGCGGAACACACGAGCCAAGAGGAGCTCCTCCTCCGCCAGCTCGTTTGAGCCGTCGTAGAAGGCTGCGACCGGCCACATCATGCACGGCGAAGAGAAGGCTTCTTCCCTCGAGGCGGTGCTGCACCATTCCCAGTCGATGATGCCTACGATTTCGAAGTCGGCATCCACTAGGATATGGTCGCCCTTGTCATCCATATGCTTTAGGAAGAATTGCTCACCGTCCTTCCCGAAGGCTGTGGCAGTCTGCTCCGACACTCTGTCGAGAAGGTCGAGTCTGAATCGGTGGGCTAGAAAAACATTGAGCGCGTTCTCGGCTGTGCCCACCTCACCGGACGCGATCATTCCGAGGTGTGCCTCTACGAGGGCACGGAATGCTTCCTGCGATGAGCGGAACGGCCCCAATGGCCTGCCGCCCTCGCCCGATCTAAAGGTAGAATGCTCGGCCAGACCATGCACCTGTGTCTGGGACTCGGCGGCGGCTGCTGCTGCCCCTGGTGTCGTAGCTGTCGTGGCCATGAGCGATCCAAGCTGATCAAACGGATGTCTTTCCATTTCGAGCATGATATCCGCCAGTTGCCGCACGATCTTCTCCTTCTGCGTAGCGGTTGCGCTTTGCCATTCCAGAGGCGTACCGTGCATCCTCTCCATCAGTATGTAGCCAACGCCCACCGTATTCGTCGGGTCGGACTCGCATGCCCAGTCGAACACGCGAGGAGAAGGAATGCGCGTGTGGCGCTCCAAGAACTGCATGGTCGCGGCTTCGCTCTGCAGCACGTAGTCACGCACCTCGGGTGGCGGTGATATCGCACTCGAAAGCCGGAACCGTGCAAGCCATACCACACCGTCCGCGAATTTGATCTCCGCATGGCAGTTTTGACCGCCCATCATGGCCGAAAGGTTCTTCGGCGACAAATCAATTGCACATAGCACGTCGGTGCCACTACGCATCTGCGATGCGCGTGCACTCAGCTTGGCGCCGTCAATTCTCTGGCACAGCTCGTCTAGGCGTCGAGCTTCCGCTGCAGCATACTGGGCGCTATACTCGCTCCAGTTCGACTTGATATCATCATCATCATCAGAGACAATTCCTTTACTTGGCATGAAGAGGGGTTAGGAGGGGGGGGGGGGTTGCAAAGTAAATTACCTCTGGTTCGGGGCATTCATGCCACGGTTGCTGCAAATGAAAGCGGCAAAGATGCCTGTCGCAGAGCAAACAATCCCCAGCTCGTTGAACGGCTGGGAGTTGACAGCCGTCCCAACCACACGACCACAGGGAAGGCATGTCGAATGATTTACATGGAGCAGGGGAAAAGATGGCTTGTCCGACAAGAGAATCGACACGGGCTTTATGCGGCCAGACCGTGAGGCCAACTAGGCAACAGCGGTCGGTGTGTCTCTGGACATATCAAAGCCAATGAAATTCGGTCAGGGCCTTGCCTTACAACTACAGATTATGCATCTGCAACTCGTATGATCTAGGCAGCAGTGCGGGGTAAGTGACTTATTATTATTTCTTAACGGTTATAAAAGAGTTATAAGACATGGCCTGGGTACCTGGGAGCTGTCATTTATTTACCTCCCGCAATTCCGCATTTTACAAGCCTAAAATACCACAACAAGTTCTAGCTTTGCTTTACCGTTCCCAGCCATGTGCCGCTTACTTGTATCTACCGTGCGGTACTCGGGTTGCCCCGCAACATGCAACAGCATCTCAAGAGTTCTCATCACGGATGGGTGCCCGCAGTTCGAAGAAAGCTCTACCCCTTGTCCTATTCCAAAGGAGGAACAACTCGCTCAAACGAGGAGCAGGACCACGTGTTCGAATCACAGGGACGAAGGCTACAGCGATCGCAATACTCGTTGAAAGCCGTTCCTGGCTCCGAACGCAACCCGCAATACGTCACTCGGTCAAGGAGCACTCGTCACACAGCCGTGGAAGCTTTTTAAGGGGGGAGGGAGGAATGACATGCATCTGCTATGGAAGGCAAGCGACAATTGTCCAGGGTCTCGGCTCGGCTAGGCTCGATCACGGAGGAAATTACGTATTTCAGATGTCAGCACGCTTGTTCAATGTCTTGTCTCCCACTCTAGGCCATTCAAGGCATTCACTACTCCCTCTGCAGTAGATAAAGTCCCTTCCCAGCAACCCTGAATAATCTTTCCACATGCGAGTTGGTCCACGTTTGGGAACTTTGCTCTCTTGAACAGGTCGTGCACTTCTTCCTCTGCCAAATCTGCATAGGGCTCGGTACCGACCATAATAAAGTATAAAACCGACCCTAGCGCAAACACATCATCCGATTCAATCGCCTTACGCTTCCAATTCCAACCTAGTGGTTGATATCTTGGTCCAGGTGCAACAAGAGGAGCCGACCCAGAAATTGAGCAGCCAGCGAAGTCGGCGATGTGAAGATCTAGTTGTGCATTCAACAAGAAGTTGCGCGGCGTGATATCGCAGTGAATGACCTCGGCCGCATGAACGACAGTCAACGCCCTTGCCGCTTGGATTGCCCACCGTCGTCGAACTTGGGCAGGAATGTGGTTTACGACCCGGTCGCCAGTGGTCGCTTCGGCGAAATTTCTGATATACGCCTCGAGGCTTCCGTTCTCCAAGTGCTCCAATGTCAAGCAGCACGATTCCGGATCCCAGTGAATGAGCTTAGGGGCGTAGGGAGAATTGTCAAGTCGCTTGTATACTTCGGCCTCTATTCGTACACGATCGCGATTTTCCTCCTCATTCTTTTGGCAGTAAGGATTTGACTTGGGGTACTTGACAATGTGACCTGAAGGAAGCAGTTCAATATGCGCTGTGCTCCCCAGACCGACCCATCTCCCTTTCGTAACATAGTATATAGTGCCATAAGGCACCTCGGCCGGGATTTGGAAGGCTGTGTCAGGCCAATTCGGTTTCTCTTTCCGTCGCCAGGGTCCTGGGATAGGCACATAAGTAAGCTGGCGTGGGACTTCTCTGCGTGCTGTCTGTGGGCGTGTGTTAGGATATTGGTCTCCAAAATGTGGCAAGGGAAGTGACTCTGACCTTGGGGTGCTGCTGATGCTGCTGCCGCTTCTGGGCTTCGACAATGCGCGAAGGCACTTCAGGTTCTCCGGCCAATGTGCGTAAGACGAAATCCCATATAAAAACACACTGGCCAAATGTGTAGCGCCAAAGGGTAGTCCATGTTAGCGCAGGGAAGTGCTTAGCGACGGAAAACATTATACGAGATGATGTTGTTTACAGGAAGAGGAACGACGTTCCGTTGGTTTTGCGCCTGTTATCTGCCCCTGATTGTCAGCAAGCAATGATTAGTCATCCCCCCCCGGGGGGCGCCAGGATAAAATCGGCGAGCATTGGCACTATCCCTTTGGCAGTCGTAAGGCCTCAGGCAGGTACTGGACCCACCCGTTTTTTGTTACAAGCTAGGTACCTCAAGTCAGCCAAAATAACGCGCTAGGGCTGCAGCGTGTGTGATGTATCTCTTTGTACATCAGGAAATTGCTTTGACTTCTATTACCCGCAAATTAAATCACGAATTAAAGTACCTTTTCTTGTGGCCTGTCCTAATTAGTCCAAACCCT
The DNA here is from genome assembly GCA_022702365.1 of Epichloe sibirici. Taxonomy (NCBI): domain Eukaryota; kingdom Fungi; phylum Ascomycota; class Sordariomycetes; order Hypocreales; family Clavicipitaceae; genus Epichloe; species Epichloe sibirici. Next base: position 21,047 of record JALAAE010000053.1, on the reverse strand, counting down.
AGTTTGGTACCTGCCTGAGGCCTTAGGCTGTGATCCACGAGCCGGTGCAAACTTTGCGCGAGTGCAAAATGCATGTAAACGAACGCGCTAGCCGTTTTCGTTAGCTAGATTGCATAAAATTCTGTCCAAATTGCATAAGCACTTGTCTAAATTACATAAGCATGACTTTACCCCTATCCCTCCCCTGCTTATAATATATCTTTTTGACTAGGGTTACGCAAGTGCCTATAATTAGTTCTTCCGCCTTACTTTTCCACTTTTATGCCAATTTCTAGGCATAAAATTTATACTTTGCGTAGTATGCTTATAAACTTTACATAGGTGTAAAAGATAGTATAAAGTAGCTACCCTATACAAATCCACATATAACTTATACCGTGTAAAGTCAGTGCATACTTTGCACCGGCTCGTGGATCTAACCCTTAGGCTGTGATCCACGAGCTAGTGCAAACTTTGCGCGAGTGCAAAATGCATGTAAACGGACGCGCTAGCCATTTTTATTACCTAGATTGCATAGAAATTTATAGAACTTTATCTAAATTACATAAACACTACCTCCCTCCCTATTTATAATATATCTTTTTAACTAGGGCTATGTAAATGCTTATAATAGGATTAGATGCTAAGAATAAAGCAAATTCTACTAATTTTTAGGAATAAACCATATACTTTATATAGTCTCCTTATAAAGTTTACGCTAGTATAAAGTTTATACCTAGGCATAAGCTATAATAATGTTTCTTAGGGTTAATAGCCTTATAATTAATTTATTTATTGTAAATAAAGACGCTAAGGATAACCTTTAGCTTATAATATTAATTTTATAGTGTTACTAAAGGCTAGGATTACTATAAAAAGCCCTATATAGGCTATATTAGCGCCTCTATAAGCATATTAATTATAATACTCTTATTAATACCCTCCTAAGCCTTAAAGGTGCCTATATATTACTAATAGCATTATAAGATTACTATAAAGAGCTTCTTTAATAATTATTAGATAAGTAATTTATATACCTCTTTTAGATGCTAAAGGAGACCTTCTTTAAGCTTTATAACTAGCTTTATATTAATACCTTAGTAAGCTCTTTATAATATTAATTAATTAAGTAAAAGCTAATTGTTTTCTTATAGATTTATACATATAATAAGCCATAGAGGAATATAGGGTATTAATTTCTACTATCCTAATTATTAGTATCTTAAATTTTTTATAAGCTTATTAAGCTAATAAGGCATTTATATATAATCTTTGTTTGCTAGCTAAAGCTAGAGTTAGTCTTACTATTTATAAAGCTAAATAAGAAGTTCCTTTAATTTAATAGTGCTATTAGCGCTATTAATAGCATATATATTCCGGCCTATATTTTACTAAATTAGTAGCAAAGATACTAGTTAAGGAAGAATAATATCTCACAAAATATACTAGTAGCTATAAGCTTTAAGGGATTATTCCTTTATATACTAGTAGGCGCTAAAGGTTTTATTATAATAGTACCTTATTATAGACAGCGTTTATAAAGTCTTTTATAATCCCTAAAGGCTGATTTTATCTTAGTAACATAGGATTTAGCATATATTATAGCCTAATTATACCTTTCTTAAGGGTTTAATATTATTTATAAGACTAGAAAGATGCTTATAAGCACCTAAATAATAAGAAGGAGCTCTTTAACTTCTAGTATATATAATTACAAATAGTTATAGAGCGTATTTTTAGGTAATATAAGCAAAAGTAAAAGATAATTCGCTATAGCGCTACTAAATATAACTTTCTTATATAGATTAAGATTATTTATGCTATTACTAGCCTCTTTAACTTTATTAAATTAAGTAAGAAGGAGCTATATAACTTTAAAGCAAAAGAGATAGAATTATTACCTAGAGATAAGCGTAAAGCGCTTAAATTAGCTACTATATAGGTATCTTTACTTATTATAGGCCTTATAGGCTATTAGGTTTAAAAAAGGATAGCGCAGTGGCTTTAGATAGATTATTAAAGTAGTAATTTTAATAAAAAGATATGCATTTAATAAATTTAATAGCGTTAATAATAAAATTCTAGCTAATGTAATAATAATATTATAGGTTAAAAGGTGATAATATACACGTGCCTATAGACCTTCTTAAAAGCCTTACTTTTACGTATATACTAGATAGTATTAACACCGAAATTTAACTTAATTTATGCTTACTTTACCTCCTTTAATAATAATAAGTTCTAAATTAGAGGATTTAGTTAATCTTGCTTTAACTATAATATAACCCTAATAATTATGCTTATTCTAAAGTCTTTACTATATAATTAATAGTCCTTAACTACCCTCTTAATATTATTAGCCCTTATAGCTCTTTAAGTAATAATATGCCTCTTTAAGCCCTGTATTTAAGGCCTAAGGATATTAGATACTATGTCTAAGAGCTCTTTTGCCTATGCTATAGCCCTATGCTTCTATAAACTTTATAGTAATAAATTTAGCTATGCTCTATTAGGCATAGCCCTAGTAAAGCTTAGTTATAAGCGCTATAGGTTTAGCATTAAGGAAATAGCTATATTATTAGTGCTTTGCTCTATGATATTACTTAGAGGCTAACTTTAAGGCTATTAATTATTCTTAACTTTAAAGGGATCTTTATTATTAAGAAGCTTAATAATACTATAAGCCTTATTATTAGGGCGTTATGTGTTAGTAATCCCTCTTTAAGAATTGATTTTGTTATCTTTAGACTTATTAGAGCTTTCTTCTAATATCTTTGCTTATTCCCTTACGGTAGTAGCAAAGCCTTTAATATCTTAAGCTTTAATAACTATATTACTAGCTTTATAGTCTCCTAAGAAAATCTCTACCTACTCCTCTCTTTTAATAGCTTAACTTATAATAAAAGGCTTTATTATAATAAATTTGCTAAACCTTCTATAAGTCTTAATAATATATTTAGTAGTTTACTTGCTTATTTAAAGCTACCTAGTCTCTTTATTATATATTATACTAGACCTCTTCTCTATAGCGTAAAAAGCGCGCTAAATGCCCTTTAGCTACTTATATTAGTTCTTAATAGCATTTAAAGACTACTAACATAGCGGGAATTTCCTTTATATTATAGGAATAAAGCTTTTAAGGATATCTTAAATAATATTAGCCTTATTGCTATTAAGCTATTGCTTATAGTAAGCTTTAAGTAGTAATTTAAATAAGTAAAGGGTTTTATTATTAGACTAATGAATTTAGGGGGGGGAGGATACCTATAATTAGGTACTCTAGGACATAGTTATAATAGGTATTTGAATTATATAATATTTACTAGTAAATTACAATAGGACTATAATATTAAAGCTATAGAGGGAAAGAGCTACTATTATAATGGCTCCCTTATGTAAAGGCAGTGAAAAAAACGCCTTTAAAGTGAGCCACGATAGTACAAAGTAGCTGCCCTATATAAATCCACATACAACTTGTACCGCGAAAAGTCGGTGCAAAGTTTGCACCGGCTCGTGGATCACACCCTTACGACTGCCAAGGCTTTGATCCACAAGCCGGTGCAAAGTATGCACTGACTTTGCACGGTATAAGTTATATGTGGATTTGTATAGGGCGGCTACTTTATACTATCTTTTATACCTATGTAAAGTTTGTAAGCGTACTATATAAAGTATAAATTTTATGCCTAAAAATTGGTAAAAAAGTGGAAAAGTAGATAAAAAGAACTAATTATAAGCACTTGCGTAACCCTGGTCAAAAAGATACATTGTGAGCAGGGGGTAAGCAAGGGGTAAACAGGGGTAAAGTGGTGCTTATGCAATTTAGACAGAATTCCATGAAATTCTATGTAATCTCGCTGACGAAAATGGCTAGCGCGTCCGTTTACATGCATTTTGCACTCGCGCAAAGTTTGCACCGACTTTTCGCGGTACAAGTTGTATGTGGATTTATATGGGGCGGCTACTTTGTACCATTATAGCCCACTTTAGAGGCGTTTTTTCACCGCCTTTACACAAGGGAGCTATCGCGATAGCAGCTCTTTTCCTCTATAGCTTTAATATCGTAGTCCTATTGTAATTTACTAGCAAATATTATATAATTCGAATACCTATTACAACTATGTCCTAGAGCACCCAATCGCAGGCGTCCTCCCCCCCCCCGAATTCACTATAAAATCGATATCGCGAGCCGAAGGTTATCCTCAGCGTCTTTATCCACGATAAATTGATTAATTGTGAGGCTATTAACCCCGAGAAACGTCGTTATGGCTTATGCCTAGGTGCAAACTTTGTGCTAGCGCAAACTTTGTAAGGCTGTGATCCACGAGCCGGTGCAAACTTTGCGCGAGTGCAAAATGCATGTAAACGGACGCGCTAGCCATTTTCATCACCTAGATTGCATAGAAATTTATAGAACTTTATCTAAATTATATAAACACCACCTCCCCCCTTGTTTATAATGTATCTTTTTAACTAGGGCTATGTAAATGCCTATAATAGGATTAGATACTAAGTGTTAGGAACTGGCCTTAGGGTAACTGCTCGTAAGCGTTCTAAATGATAATATTATCCTTAGAGGGGAAGAATAGGACTAAGCTAGAGGTTACACAGGACCTGGCTTTATACCAGTGTGTGTGTGCGTTATGCGTAGCTTGCGTAAAGCCCTAACCTAGTTACCTATAGTCTGTGTCCTTTACATATCCTTTCTAGACCTAGGGTTAACCTAGGATATAACCTAAGCTTTTAAGCTTAAGTCTATAATATACCCCCTTACTTAGGCCCTCCCCCCCTTTTTTTCTTTATAGTTAAGAAGTTATAAGTAAGTAATATATATATATAACTAGTATAGCGTGGTTATATAAGGCCCTATATAAGGGTTATGCAAAAACCCCCCTATAGGCTTAGGAGGGAGTAGCATACTATATAGCTAGTGTTACGTGTACGCGTAGACCCTATATAGGGCTTATGTATAGCCTAGTAGACTAAAAAAATTTTGCCTTATAAATTACCTTACCCCTAGCCTATTAAAAAACTAGCCTCTTACTAACTCTACCCCCTATAACACTAGCCTAGCCTATTTTTATACCTATAACTAGCTAATATTAAGCTTTACTTACCTAGTTACTATTACTTCCTTTTTATATATTATCTTTTACCCATTAAATTCCCTTATCTTCCCTAGCTATTACTCATCTCTCTAACCCCCCTATAGCTAACTATTTATATCCCTCTCTTTACCTTTCTTTAAAGTAAGTATATAATTAAGGCCTCTCTATACTAATATTAGGATATAAATACTCCTATATATTCCCTATACTTTTCCCTTTCTTTTCCTTTCTATACCCTTATTTCCACTATCTTATTAGTTTTCTACTACTTACCTTAATCTAAATATCCTATTAATCCCTTTTTTTATATCTAGTCTACCTACTATTATATTTACTACTATTACCTTAAGCGCTATTACTATTACTACTACTAGTAATACTCCTCTCTTTTTACTATTACCTTCTTCTCTCCCTAAAAAGCTAAACTACCTTAGTAGTTATATCCTAGAGGGTAATTCTAATAACTCTAATAACTCTAATAGTAAGGAGTAAAAGGTCCTATATATTTAATATATAAATAACCTTTATAATAAGGGGATGTAAAAGTATATCCTAAGGTCTTACTAGGCCTATCTGTTACGGTGCAGCCCCACAGGGGCTATCGCGGGTGTCAAGCGCGCACGCACGGGTGGATTGCTCGGTCCAATTGCGCCATAGGCAGCTAAGGCAAAAGGATACGTATTGAACAAGTCAACATTCACTTGTTCAATTGACACCTATATTGCTAGGTCTAGGCAAAGCCTAGATCATCACACTATCTTCCCTATTAGCATGCTTATTAATTATATAGCTAGGAGCTATACTTATATTTAGGTAACCTAAAGCTATAATATATATATAAGCACCTAAGGAATCTTTTAGCTACTAGTAAAGCTATTAAGGCACTAGCTATAAGGTATACTACCTCTAAAAAGGAATGCTATACTATCCTAATAAAAACTTTTATTTACTATTAAAAATATTTTAATACTATTTTAGCTATTACCTATATTAATCCTATTATAGTAATACCCCTTTTATTATCCCTTACTAGGGTAGCTTATACCTAGGGCGCTACTAAGTTATAGGCCCTTACCCTAGCCTAGTAAATAACTGTTGGAATCACAGGGTTCCTGACGTTAGGATCAATTGGATGGCCTAGGGAATAGGTATGATTCTTCTATTCTAGGGATGGTATCTGTTTTAAAAGAAGAGAGGAAAAGAGAGGTTTTTTCGGATTGTGAAAAGTGGCCATAAACGCAGAGCGTTTATGGGTCACCTAACTTGTAGGTCCTCGCCCTATTAGAGGGTAGGCTTATAGGCTATAAGTAAGGCTCCCTACGTTGCGCACGCGTGTGGCCCTATGGCCTAATGTTTTGCTAGGTAATTACGGCTATATACTACGATTAATATCATGCTTATTCTAATATTAGAACCTCTTTCTTTTTAATATAACTATTAATATATGATATTAATCCAAGAAGAGAAGGTATAAAGATTAAATAAATGTGTAATATAAAGGAAGGAATTAACAAAGGAAAAATAACAATAGGCATAGCCCTTTTCCCTCCCCTCCTCCCTACGCGCCGCTAGCTTTTAATAACTAGCTTCTTTAATTACTTATCCTTCTTCCTTGCGGAATATTGCCTGCGGCATCCGTAGTTATCTTGCCTCCGCCCCTTTATTCAACCAGTGTAACGTAATGTTAAATCACGTTCCTAGGGAGGAGTTGCCTGTAATCCCCCTCCCTCTAAAGGTATAATATTAGATTATACCCTCCCGCGCCCTTTTATTTAACCGTAATATAATAGTAAATTATATTCCTAGGGAAGGGTTGCCTATAATCTCTTCCCTATAGATATAATATTAGATTATACCTCCCTATGCCCCCTTACACTCCCTTCTCTTTTCCCCCTAGGACTATATTATCCTAGGGACTTAGGCGCCCTCTATTAGAGGGTATTACCACCCTCCCTCTAGGGCTATGTTACTATAGAGACTTAGGAGGACACTCTTTTTCCTTCCTCTAGGGCTATATTACCCTAGAGGCCTATAAGGGCGCTATTTTATTCTCTATCTAAGGCAAGGTTACCCTAGAGGCCTGTGAAGGCGCTATTTCTTCTCTCTCTCTAAGGTAAGGTTACCCTAGAGGCCTGTAAAGGTGCTATTTTATTCTCCTTCCAGGGCAAGATTACCCTAGAGGCCCCTAAAGATGCTATTTCGTTCTCCTTCTAGGGCTATGTCTAATCCTATAACCCGCGTAAGCGACTTTACGCATAGGTAACCTATCCTTCTATCTAGACTATTGCTATATTACCTATAATAAACCTCTCTAGGGCCTTATTAGGCATTGCCTTTATAAATGCATCCGCTAGGTTATCTTTGCTATTAATCTACCTAATCTTATAGAGCTTATAGCGTTTATATAATTACTAAAGGGCTATAATGTTAATTATTAGCTACTTCTCCTTTATAGTCCTAAGCTTAATAAGGTATTTATATAATAAGTATAAATCTATATAGACTATAATTAGGATTATAGGGAGATTTAATTAGTCTATGATTATCTTTAGCATTATTATAATTGCGTAAGCTATGTTAATGCCTGCTACTATTCTATAGACCTCTAAAGCAAGCACACTTCTTATAACTCTCTTACTCTTTATTAAGCTATAGTATATAATATTACCTTATACTATAAACTTACTATCCTTATATTCTTTGTTAGCTAGGATTAATACATAGCCTAGCTATAAGGTAAGGTCTTAGTTATTAGCAAATAATCTATTAATAAACATAAATAGCTTTACTTTTATAAGATTAAGTGGTATAAAGATTAATCCTTAATCTAGGTAATCTATTTACTACTTAATATAATAATTAAGTTCTTTAATATTCTTAATGGTTAGCTCTTAATATTATATAGCAATAGAGAGGTTAAAGCTTGCCTTAGGTTAGTAGATTAAAGCGATGTAAGCACCTTAAGCCCTTTGCTTAACATACTTCTTTATTAACTCTTCTAGTAGGATTAATTAAAGCTTATAACTTTACCCTTTTTACCGTATCTTAATAGTATTATTAGTTAGTTAGATAATTCCACTATTAAATATAAGGGGATTGTTAGGTTTAATAAATTACTTTAGTTTTATAGCGAATTAGTAATAATTATTTAGTTTTCTTCTTGCTATAAGAATCCCTTGTCTAATAGACTAAGAGTATTATTAGTCTGCATTCCTATGTATCTAAAATAAATGCTTTTAGCGGATATTACTAGTAAGCACGGATTATAACTTAATGTTATTATCTAAAGGTTTTCTCTGTAGTGCTTATAGTAAGTTACCTACTAATGCATGCTAGCCTTCGCAATGCTATAGAGAGGTTTAATAACTATTATAATTATACCTTTAGGGTGTTAATTACGAATTTAGACAGGGAGTTAGGCAAGGATTATGTAATTTAGTAGCGTCTAGGATTATATGTATGCTTATATAATGTCTTAAATCTATAGAAGAAGTCCTTTACTAAGAAGAGAGGGAGTAATTATAAGGATTTAACGCTAGCTTACTCTCTGAATTATTAGGGCTTACGTAAGGATTACTTGCTTTGCTTTATTGCTAAAGCCTTAGATAATAAGCCTTGATTTTTTATATAGTTAGCCTATCTTTCCTTTAACTTTGTTAATAATATAGGAATTAAAAATTTAAATCCCTTAGTGCTTCTTCTAATTAAAAGCAATAAATTTAAACATACCTTAACTAATTAAAGCATTAATCTTAGCTTTTATTAAGAGCTTAAAGGGTTTGCTAGGGGTTATAATAGTGCCTTCCTTACGTAATTAGATTATAAGCTTAAGGTCTGCCTTCTCTTTGCTTAATATAAAGGTCTTAAGGTTATCTTTTAATTAATCTACCTAATTAATAATTACTAGAGGGTTCTTTTAGGGTCTTCTAGGCCTTCTTTTAGGGAGGAATAGAGGCACTGTGTTTTTAATTTATACCTCTTAGTCCTCCCTCTTAATTGCCTCTAGATTAGCGCCTCCTTCTAGCCATAGCTTCTCTTTACTAGGGTCTTTATTATAGGGCTTAATAGAGATTAATCTAAGACCTTTGGGCCTTATAAGAGGTTAAGGGTATAGCTCTCTCTATCTATTATAAGGAGCTTATATAGGCCTTACTATTCTTTATATTCTTACTAGATAAGGATAGGTAATATAAGTAAGAGTTTAATAGTTAGTAAGGTATTAGGGCTATTCCTTATAGTAAGTGCTTTATTAACTTTCTATAGGGTATATAACCTCTTAATTTCCTTTATTACCTTCTATACTATAAGAGCTTATTATTTAATATTAGGTAATAGAGGGGAATTATTAACTATTTAAGGATAGGCGCTAAAGACTAGGAGGGTTAGGATAATGCCATTTAGGCCTGCGGTATTATTAAGGGCTTTTATAGCTATTTATAAGGCTATAGCTTTCGGCGTTATTAGGTATTCGCATTAGATAATATTATAGGCTCTTTAGAGCGGCCTATAATATCTTTTAACCTTGCTAATGCTATAGTGTGCCTTAATAGGGACTTCTTTAATTAAGATTAATATTAAAGCTGTAAATTAATAGAATTCCTTGCTTCTAAACGTTATACTAGCATTAGTTATAATCTAATCTAGGGGACCTTAGTAAGTATTAATCTAGTAGAGTTAAAGGGCTTCCTATGTTACCTTTACTATAATATCTTTAAGGAATCTAGCTGCATTAAATAACGTAGCTATGTTAATAGCATAAAGGACAGGGTGGTTACTATCTAGATACATAATATCTATAATTACTTTATAATTAAAGTTATATTTATCCTTAAGGGTGAATTTAAAGCAATGTGAGTTATCTATATTTATTTAATATTAATAGCAGATCCTTGTTAATTATAAAATGGTTTTGTAATCTACCTTATAGCTTAATTTAGAAAGCATATTATAAAGTTAGAGGATAGAAGGTAAACTAAATTAGCAATATAAGCGCTGTAATTTAACTTTAGTTAGGTAGCTCTAAGCAATTAATCTTTCCTTTTACAGAAGCATCTAAGGATATCCCTATTTACGTATAATAGGGACTTTAATATTGCCTTATTAAAGGATATTCTAAGATATATAGAAATTAATCTTAAGGCGGTTTATATCTGCTAGATATAGCAAGAAGGGAGTGTTTATAGGCATTACATAGAATAGGATAATACTAAAAGGAGTAGGTATATTAATTAATCTAATTAAAGGGATTAGCTTACTACTTCTAAATTAAATTATTACCTCCCTAGCTTTAGATTTATTAAGCTAGATCTTAGGGATTAACTATTATAGGGCAAGGAATTAGGGGTGCCTTACTAATAAGTAGCCTATAGCTCTAGTATTAGGAATAATGCCTTAGAATATACCTAAAGAGTAGTAATCTTAAAGAAGAAAGGTAGTTAAAGCTTCCTTTAGTTATTAGAGATTAAATAGATCCTCCTTTATAAGGGCATAGGTAGCTACTTAATTCGCGAGAATCTCTATAGTTATATGCCTATTAATTATTATGCCTTATATAAAGAAGCTTATTAGCATTTTACCTTCTTTACCTTCTTCCTTAAATCTAAGTTTTATTATATAGGTAGAAATCTTATTTTCTTTAGAAGGAATATTTTTATCTTCTTTACCTTTATACTAGTTAAGGAAAGTATTATAAGAAGGGGTTATTAGTTCTATAAGGTAGTAGTTCTTAAAGCGTTAATATGCCTTTTACATTTCTCCTTAGAGTGTTTAGTTAACTAATAGCTTTCTTTACTATATATATAGCATTTCTTAGTATATAGAATACTTCTAGTACCTTAGGGTTATAATTATCTATAATAGGCTTCCTTACTATATCTATTATACTTTTAATTAGTCTAGTACTACTCTTTTACATTAGGTATTAATAGGAATTAGTGCCTTTTATTTAGCTCTTCTATAGTTATTTAGATTAATATCCTTATGCGTTCACAGAATTATTATAGATTAGTAAGGGGGTTAATAAGGCAGGTTTTACATTCTATAATGCTATAGCATACAGAGATTAATTAATTCTAGAGTGCTATTTTAGATTAGGCAATATCTAGGACTACTTATTAAAGATTTATAAGCTTTATTATAAGTTCCTTAAAGTAATTAAGCCTTAACTTCTCTAGGTTCTCTTATATAATTTAGTATAGCTTTATATTCTACTACTTAAGGAAATACCTTTACTTTATATTATTAGTCTTAAACCTTTATTTAATCTAACTAATAAGAGTCTTAAGATCTTAGGGATTACTTAGCTTATATAGATACTTATCGTAGTATATTAAAGCCTTTTCTTTAAGTATAGCCTTAAGAGTATATCTAGCCTTATAGGGTTTAATATCTAGTATCTTCTATTTCCCTTAGAAGATTATTAACTTTAAGTTAAGGACCTTATAGTTATTTATACTATATTAAATATTACTTATATAGAGTTTTATAAGATTAATTATTTACTTTAGTATAGGTCTAGAGGGAAGAGGTGCTCTAGGAGATATAGGAGATAGTATATTCTATCTTTATATAAGATACCTTTATTAAGGACTATCCTAAGGGTTATTATTTAATTAGCCTAATAGTGTTAGGCTAGAGGAATAATGTTAATAGGTTTAAGAGGTTTATAGATTATGCTACTAATAGTATTATAATCTTAACTTAATTAGAGGGATTAGTAGAAGATTATTAAAGTCTTAGTCTATAGTATGTTTTTAGAAGGGTATATACTTCCTTATAACTTTCTGTATCTCTTCTTCTTACTAATCATAGAATCCCTTATAGTTTATAACTTCCTTAAGTATTATAATAATTTTCTAGCGGGTTATTAGATCTATATATATGCTATAGAAGAAGAGGAAATCACGGAGGTATTTAGTAACTACTTAGTCTATAATTACAAATACCTCTCTTATCTATCTATTAAAGTCTTTACTAAAATTAGTAAAGAGGCTTCTTATAATAAGGCCTTCTAATTTATAGGTTACTATTTTAATAAGAATATAAGCTATAATAGCTTTAGGGTTATTATACTTATTAATATTAAATAATTTTGCTTATTATAGTGCTTCTTATATAATATAGTTAAAAAAAGATTTCTTCCGCACTAATCTAAAGGTCCGGAATCGCCTCTAAAATATAAACCACATTAATATTCAAATTCTCTACCTCTATTTACCCCCCCCTATGATGTCATATCGTGACAGAGCCAGAGGCAGGCATAAGGGTAAGATGCCAATAGTAATTAACGCAGGAGAAAGGGGGCTGGCATAGAGCTACCACTACCTAAATATAGGAATAGGACAGTTTAACGTCCAGAGAGGCAAGGATAACCTAATGATAGATCGGAACTAATTCAAACATCCTAACAAGACGAAATTCTATAACAAGATAGCTAGCCTTATCCCTAGCAATAAAGTTGCCTAGGTATAGCGCATTACTAAGGCCATAGCCCGCTAGGCAGCGGACCGCGCCCGTACTAAGATTAGGATAATAAACAGTAATAATAGTAATATCTACACTACTAAAGAAGCCCTTAAACAAGCCCTTAAGGAGGCTATTAAAGAAGAAGCTAAGGATAATAATGCCCTAACTTAGGCAAGCATTATAGCTAAACCAGCGCTAAGAAGACTAAACAACAAACCTCCCCCCCTCTAGATCCCTAGCAGATAGCATAGGGAAGTACTTATTAAAGGAAATACTATTTAGGAATCGCTCTAGTCTAGAGGCGCTAAGGATATAATAATAGCGGTAAATAGAGCTACTAGCTAAGCTATAGTAATAGTAGCTAGATAACTCCCTAGCAGGGACATGATTATTACCTTTAAAGGAAACGCTACCTAATATAAAGAGGACTAAAAATAGATTACTAAAGCTTTTAGTCTAGAGGTAACCCTTTACTACTATATACTTAGTGTTATTATTAAAGGATTCCTAATAAAGCATACTTCTATTAAAAACCTAGTAACTAAGATTAGAAAAGCAAATAAAGTAAACGTAATTAAGGTAACCGTAAGGCACCCCTAGGGAGAAGGCACCTAAAGAACTACCCTAATTCTTAGACTAGCTAAGGTTAAAGATACTAATAAGATATACCAAGACAGAATAGTCTTTAAAGCGGAGCTATTCCGAACTAAACTATATAACAAGACCTTATAACCCTAATAGTGCTATAACTACTTCTAAACAGGCTATATTATAAAGTTTTATAAGGTAACTCTAAGGTACGGTAGGTATAGCGCTAGCTAGCATAAAGACAGAGAGATATCCTACCTAATAAAAAGCGGATAAATAAAAGAAAACTATATCCTATGCTCTAGCCTATACCTAGCCTAGTCTAGGGACTGTCCTATACTAAGAGAGAAGTGGAATATAGTAAAGGTAGGATATCTAGAATAACTATTACGTTTTACTATTAACTCCCTAGACAGAAGCCTAACACCACCCTAAGAGAGGCCTAGCATAGCTATAGAACCTATTATTATAATAGGAAGAAAAAGAGGCTACCCTATAAACATAGAATAGAGTGCTAAATAGCCTAGAGCTAGAAGCATTAGGTAATACGCGGAATAACTTAGAACCAGATTAGAACTAGCATAAGATAGCAGAGACCTACTACTCCCCTAATTAATATAATAATATTATAAGTTCTCTTCTAGAATATAAATAAGAGGGATAGCCTAATACACATTACGCTCCGTTACTAAACCAATATAAACATAATCACAATCTAAGAGTAGGAACACACAAAGCACCTATAGCCCCTAGCACTAGGCCTTGCCTAGTTTTAACTAGCATACTATAACAGGCAAAACGCGGTATATATAAATAAGAAGCATAATATAGGATCATAGTTAACCTAGGGAGGAACTAATTAGTTACTAGTAGAAATAAAAGGAGTTAATATTTATTCCCTTTACTTAGAAGGGTATACTAACAACTAGAATACCCCTATCTATGCTATTAACACGGAAGAGCCCTGCAGCCAAAGCGTATTTATAGGTAACTTTAACTAAAAACACCCTCTCTAGGATAACCTAGATAGGATAACTAGAGAAGCAGAGGAACTACTAGACTTTACAAGCTAGTAGAGGCTTAGTCTAGTAACGCCCTAAGGGGAACCTATAAGATAACACAAAAACAACAGAGATAGCACTATAGACCTAGCGTAGGCAACCCTAGACATTTAAGTCCACTATAACAGCGCGGAAGACCTTATAGGATCTAACCATATTCCATAGCTAATTAGTATCTTTACCGCGCAATAAGAAAATGCCCCCCTAGTCCTTAGATATACCTAGAACGCGATAAATAAACTATATATAAAGGCAAAGGTAGTGGTATAACTCTAAGCGGAAAACGCACTAAACCCCTAGGATAAGGAAGGGATTAATACATATGTAACATAGCTTATTACAAACCTATAATAGATAGCAGAGAAAGTAGCCCTATAGAAGCGCTAGGGACTCCCTAGCCTAGAGGCATAGTGGTTAAGGAAAGCAAAAGAAGTAGTTACTAAAGCTAGATAAGCTAAGAGATAATAGAAATACTAGAGGATAGACATAAATTAGCAGGCCTATTCTAAGGCAAATAAGGATTAAGAATGCGTTATTAGAGAGGAGAAAAGGAATGCATAGAGAGAGGCCCTATAGAAGGCTAACACATAGGAAAAAGATAGTGGGGTATAGAAACTAGAGAGGTAGGCTTAGCTCTATAGCTAGGCCCCCCTAGAACTCCCTAGACTTCTAGAACTAGAGAGGACTAATAATAACCCTAACCTAGCCACTACCTATAATAATAAGGCTAGCGTACTAGCATAAAGATTCTTCCCTAAACCTATAGCAGACCTCTTCTATATCCTAGATCTTGCCTTCTTAGAACTTAATAACGCACTATTCCTAGATAAAGAATAATTTAGAATAGAGGATATTATAAATATCCTATTAAACATAGCTAGCTAGAAGGCCCTAGGAGATAATAAACTCCTGGCAGGCCTTATTAAAGCCTGCGAGGAACCGGTAAAAGAGGCTATAGCCTAACTACTAAATACTATCCTTAAAGTAAGGTACTTCCTAACCTGGTTCCAGACTATAAGAGTAGTAGTAATTAGAAAACTAGGCAAAATAACCAAAGAGATAAGAAGAGCTAATATGTAGAGACCTATCTTACTACTAAATATAGTAGGAAAAATTATGGAAGTAGTAATTACAAGGTAACTCACGGCCTTTGCTAAGGCAAAGGGCCTTCTCCCTAAACTATAAATAGGCAATAGGATAAATAGGTTAATAGAAACCGCAATTAGAGCCCTTATAGAATATATAAGAGAGGCCTAGGGCAGAGGCGGTATTGCCTTGCTAGCGTAGATAGATATTTTATTAGCATTTAATAGAGTTAGCTACCTATACCTAATTAACCTATTAATCTAAATAGGTATACTATATTAGCTAATAGCTATAATACATAGCTTCCTCGCGGATAGAATAAGCTAGCTTAGCTTTAATAGTAAACTCTTAAGACCCTTTAAGATTAAAGTAAGTACCCTATAAGGCTTACCTCTCTTACTAATCCTCTTCCTCCTTTACTTAGTAAAGCTTTACGTACGCCTCTAGGCTATCCTAGGCATAGTGGCTATAGGATTTGCTAACAATATAAACATAGCAGTATTTAGCAAAAACATAGCCTAGACCTAGAAGAGGCTTAAAACTATATAGAAGGTCTGCGAAGAATAGGTAAAAAAAGCAGGAGTAAAATTTAACCTAGTAAAAACTAAACTTATGCACTTTAGCAAAGCCTACTAGCCCCCCTAGGCTAGGGTCTAGCTTAGAATAGAAGAGATAGTACCTATAGAGTCCTATAGGTTCCTTAGAGTTTAGGTAGATAGAAAACTTAACTAAAGCACCTATAAGAATATCCTTAAAGGCAAGCTTACCTAGCAGCGGCTTACACTCTTTACGTTAGCGGTATTAGCTTAGGGCTATAGCTTTAGAGATGCCTAACTCCTATATATATAGGTAGTCTAACCTATTCTTACCTATAGGGCAAGCGCTTATTATACCCTAACTAAGAAGGGCAGAAAACTAAGAGGAATAGTTAGAAGCTTTATAGCAGACTAATTAACCTACCTCTAAATCATAGCTAGCGCGTTTAAGGCTATACCTATTGCCTAGCTAGAGGTTAAGACTTATATTCCCCCCCTAGACCTATACCTTAATAAGATAAAACAGAAGTTTAAAGAGAGAATTATAAATAGTAAAATAGCAATAAGGATCTAAACCGTAGCTAACTTAGTAGAGATAGTGCTATAACACAGGAGGAGACCCCCCCCTGTTAATAATAAACTAGAGGCAAAGCTATATAACAAATAGAAATAACGCTAGGAGGACTAGCATAGCAGAGGATAACTAAGGTAGCATAGACACGCAAGAGAACTAACTAAGGACTGCCTACCCACTTATAATCTAAAGGAAATCTAAAAATTCCACATAGGGCTAGAAAAACATATCTCTTTAACACTAGTCTAATTACGCATAGGGAAGATTAGCCTTAATAAGTTCCTATTCTAAAGGGGCATTCCTAGGGTAACTTTGCCCCTATATAGCTATAGCCAAGTAGTCAAAGACCAATATCACATAATAGTTAACTATACTAAATATAACTATAGACGCCCCTAATTACGCTAGCCTAGAGACGCATAGGAAGCAAGGCTAGCCCTAAACAATCCCCTAAAGGCAAGATCTCTAGCTAGATAGTTCCTAGGCATAAGATAACTCTAATACTATACCCTAGCGTAAGACCTAGCCTTTAATCTACATAGGCAAGCGGAGAACCTAAGGCATTTCTAAAGCGCTAGAGTTAATTAATATAGAACAGATACAGAAAATAACTAAGGGGAAACGCTAGATTAAACAGTGTAGGAACGGAGGTAGGCTAGGCATAGATCTATAACGTAAAATTACAATATCTAGAACAGTCTTTAGATTAATTTTAACCACTAACTCCTAGTATTATACCTATGCTAACCTACCTCTGCCCCTCCCCTAGACCATAACCTAATAGCTATATCACTCCTCCTCTAGAACTAGAATCACATCCTCTATTGTCTTAGCCTATACCTTAGCAGGCAAGGCAGCGGCTAGGAGCTGGTTTGTCTCCGCTGCGTAAGCGTCTAAACACCGTAACCAGAAAACAATCTTATTATACTAATCCCCACTAGCACTAGCCTAGCCTAGACCCGCTATAGACACACTCTATTTCTTTTTACTATAGTTCCTAGCATAAAGTTTCTTAACGTAGTCCTAATAGTTATCTAGGACCTAGGGAGATATTAGACCTAGACTAGATATGCTACTAAACTAACACAGCAGCACTCACACTACCCCTAGTAACTATAGCCGCTTAGATTTTAACCAACCACTAGTGCTTATTCCACTAGCTAGTCAAGTCTAGCTAAGAGTAGATTAGCATTAAATTAAACCTAGAACAGAGGCATCTACTACCTTTAAATACCTATAGTTTCAAACCTAATAGTTAAAACAAGCATTAATAGCTAACCCTACCTAAACTAGTTAGCCTTATCTCTAAACCTAAATTAAACTAACTTACTAATAATATTATAGCATTAATGCCCTAGATAATTAATTAACTAAGACTCGTAAGAAACACACTAGATCCCTTATGGATTGCCTAACTACTATAGATTAGGCTTATAATAGATACAAAATAGGGGCAGAGGGGATATACCTTTAAATCCTTTACTATAGCCTACTCTAGCTACTTCTTAGTTAGGGATTTCCTTAGGTACCGCTCCGAATCCGCAGTCTCCTAGGCAGGTTAGAACTAGAATAGCATAGATACTAGAATACTTATAGCTTTTAACGCTATTATACTAGAATTATATATAGCCTGCAATAAACATTAGTAATTAAACTAAAACTAGCCTAGGAGAGCCTTAAATAGCTCTAAAGAGGAAAAAAACCTATAGGAAGTTTAATAAAGGAAGAGAAAAGAAGTTAGACCCCTCTAGGGGAAGGAGCCCTCTCTTATACTTACATAAGGGAGGGAGAGATAAATTAGAGATATTAACTAGAAAATAAAAACATAAGATAAAAAATTAACTAGATAATATATAAGTAACCTAGGCCTAGAAACGCCTAGGGCCTAAATTAGGACTATTCTCCCCCTATAAAGGGCAAACAACACTAGGTGCTTAGGCTTCACAAGACTAACAGGCCAGAACTAGGCTAGAGATAGCTAAAAAGTAGGGCTATAGAGGAGCTAGCTAAAAAGTAAACTAAAAGTGAATCACTACTATAAAGCTAAGTCCACTATGCTATAGGGTAAAGAGAGGAGGTCTAGAATAGAAACGGAGTAGGGTTAGACTAGAGTTAAAGAGGGCTAGGGACCCTATTTACCCTATTTTCCCTATTTTTTCTTTCTTTTATTTCTAATGGGATAAGGCTAGCGTAAGCTAGCAATAAACACCTACGACTAGCCACACACAAAGCGACGCAGGCCTGGGTTAGGGTTAGCGTTGGCCTGACTATAGATGTAAAGGGGTTTTTCTTCCTAATCAAGGGTTTTCCCTTTTGACTAAGCAGCTGGAGTACTAGTACTAGCTATACATAAAGAGCTAACTAGCGTAAATAATATATATATATATAATATAGTTATATATCTCTAGTAGGATATATCTTAGAAGGGGGTTATTAACTTATAGATTTTTACCTTTCTAGTCTCTCTTAACTTTAGTGCTTTCTTTAGTATAACTAAAGTTAGAGTTAAAGAGAGGGGCTTTTAACTACTTTACTTATTAGAAAGCTTTTAAACTTCTTATCTCTATTATAGGAAAACAGAAGGAGATATAGGATTAGGGGAATAGGGCTTTATATAATAGATTAAAGGATTATAGGCATAGCTATTATTTTTATCCCTTAGGGGTTCTTAGGATATTAGATCTTAGGAGTAGTAAGCTCCTTTCTTATTATAAGAGAGTGCTTTCTAAGGGTTAGGTATATAATAGAACACGCTAATTAAATAATTAAGAATAGGTTAGACTAGTTACTAACTAGACCTTAATCCTTTAATAGCTTTAAAGTCTTTGTAAGGTCTTAGGATATTAGATCTTAGGAGGTATAAACTCCTTTCTTATTATAAGAGAGTGCTTAAACTTCCTTAGCATAACTATATTACTTTTAGCAGCCCTCCTATTTTATAGAGCAGGTTTATAGTATAGTTATCTCTTCTAATTAACCTTACTAATCTATAGTTATAAAAAACCATGTGGTTATCTATAAAGTTAACCACTAATTAGTGTTAGAATTATAGGGTTCCTAACGTTAGGATTAATTAGATAGCCTAGGGAATAGGTATAATTCTTCTATTTTAGGCATAGTATTTATTTTAAAAGAAGAGAGGAAAAGAGAGGCTTTTTTAGATTGTAAAAAGTGGCTATAAATGCAGAGCATTTATAGGTTACCTAACTTATAGGTCCTTGCCCTATTAGAGGGTAGGCTTGTAGGCCACAAGTGGGGCTCCCTGCGTTACGCGCGCGCGTGGCCCCGCGGCCTGACGTTTTGCTGGGTAATTGCGGCTGCGTGCCGCGATTGATATCATGCTTGTTCTAACATCTTCTTATTTATAGAATAGCTTACTTTATAGAATAGTAGCCTTATCTTTAGTGTATTATTTACTTACTTCACTTCCTACGTAGCTAAGGGTATAACCTCCTATTTTATAGGTTCTAGTACTCTAGTTATAGCTATAAGTTTATTAGCATAGTTAATTAGGAGAAGGAGATACTTATTAAAGGTAGTGACTTTAAGCGGTAGAATAGAAGTAAGTAACTACTTACTAAAGTTATTGCTTATTTAGTAGTTAAGTTATTAAATTAGTATTTATTATGATTAAAAATATATTAAGGACTTAGGAAAACTCTAGTTAAAACAAATATAAAGAAAAGTAATTAACTCTAGAGCTAAATAAATAAATTTAAATAATAAACTTAGTGCTAAATATAATTAATTTCAAACTTTTCTTAGTAATAAATTTAAACTAAAGTTACACTCTAAGCACTGCTAAGGTTATAACTAGTAAAGCTAAAAAAAATTAATAGAAGAGAGGGAATAAGGAAGTTATAGAGGGAAGAAGAAGAAGGAATATAAAGGCATAAAAAAGAATTATAAAGGAGGGGGGAATTAAGAGGCATATAGTGTTAGCAGCTAATTATCAGGTGTAAACACTGTGATTCGAATAATTCCAGGTATTAATTCACTTTTTCCCACTTCTTAATACCATAGGAGCTCTCTCTTCTTCTTCTCTCTCTCTTTTTTTTTATTTTAACCTCTTTATTCCTGCTATTATCCCCTTTATTATTACTTTCTTAACTTTATCTTCCCTAATAAAAGCTAATCCTATAGAGCCTTTAGATAACCAGTCTAAGGCTTAAAGCCTTTTAATATATCTTTATAAAAGTCTAACCCTTAACCTCCCTTTACTTTTAAGCTATTAATATTAACTAATTAATAGGATGCTCTACCTATACGGTTTTTAATGCGGAATAGTCCTTACTAATAAGGTTATAGTTTTAGAGGTTTCCCTTTAGTTACCACTATCACTAGCTTATTTACTTTAAAGGGTTTAATCCTTAATTACTTATAGTAATCTCTTTAAGTAATTGCCTCTGATCCCCTTTAGGTTATAACTTCTATCTAATAAGATTTAACGCTACCTATCTAATACATTACTAATTCTCCTCCTAGGTCCTCTTCTAATAGCTAAGCTAGAGTTCTATAGAACTTATTGCTCTAGTTAATTAAAGTTTAAGTTAAAAGGGCTCCTAGCCCTATTCCTAGAATTTATATTAGTCTATACAGGATCTTAGCAGGAGAATATCCTATAGATTTTATGTATTAATGATTTAGAGCA